>PVLC010002611.1:50542-111598 GCA_004027655.1 Graphiurus murinus
AAAAAAAAAAAAAAAAAAAAAAAAAAAAAAAAAAAAAAAAAAAAAAAAAAAAAAAAAAAAAAAAAAAAAAAAAAAAAAAAAAAAAAAGAAGAGATAAATAATAGAAGACTTTGCTTAGATCTTTAGGAAGATTTTTCTAGGAGGTGGTAGATATCACAATCTCTCTGTGTATGTATGCACATACACACACACACACACACACACACACACACACACACACACATATATATGTATATGAATATTATAGGCAGAGGGACTGACAAACTTCTGATTTCCTCTCCCTGAATAAGTGGAGGTGATCCCTTGCCAACTTGACCCAGAGAATCATCCCAGTTCACCTGGTCCCCTTCTGTGAGGCCAACGTTGCCTCATCCAATACCATTTGCATTAGAGCAACTACTTCTTGCCTCGAGACCCTTTTACTGAGTTCCTGGCTCCTGTGCCTGTGCATAGGCTCTGCCACCAGAGAGAGGTGGTGGCTACAGGTCAGCAGGTGTAGAATGAGCTAGGTAGGGTGATGGCTTAAGCATTTCTGCTCCACATGTCTCTCACCCTGTTCCTGGGGCCAGTGGGATAATCTGGGCATGATGCCCCAGAATGCAAAGTTCAAAAGGGCAAGTAAACTTTCAAGGTTGAGGTTGGAAGGGTCATGGGGGAGGTGGCCTCACTCCAGGAGAACACTCTTATTATCAAGCAAATGCCACTGGACACAAAGGGTCATACATATGTGTATGTATGTGTGTGTGTATATATATATATATACACACACACATACATATATATATATATATATATATATATATATATATATATATATATATTCCAAGATTCCATTGCCATTCCAACCCCATCTGCTATGGGGGATCTGGATGTCTCCCAAAGGCTGATGTGCTGAAGGCTTTGTTCCTAATGCAGAAAGGTTCAAAGGTGGAGTTTTTAAGAAAAGACTGGATCATGAGAGCTCTGACCTCATTAGTGGATTAACCCATTTGGTGAGTTAGTAATTTGAATGGACTACTGGGAGGTAGTGAAAACCCTCAGCAAATGGGGCATGGTGGGAGGAAGTAGGGCACTAGGGTTTTTCCCTTGGAGACCAAGTCTTGTCCTTGGCTCCCCCCCCCCACTCTGCTTCCCAGCTGTCATGAGCTGAGCAACTCTCCTCCACCACACACCGCAATGTTCCGCTTCACCTCCGACTCAGAGCGGTGAAGGCAGTCAGCCACGGATTCCGAAACCGTGAGCCAAAGTAAATCTCCTCTAAGTTGTTTATGTCAGGCATTTTAATCACAGGAAGGAAAAGCTGGCTAGAACAGAAAGTTGGTACTGAGAAGTGGGATAGTTGCTGTGACTATACCAGACCATGTGGCTCAAAAGCCTTTGAAACTAGTTTGTAGGAGAAATTTGAGGAAGGTTAGAGATGCAGACTAGAGAAGCCTGAGGATGTAGTAAGGAGAGCTTAACGGGCAACTCTGGTGTGAGTTCAGAGAACTCAGGAATATGGAGGATAGAGACTGTGGTCGTGGAGTTTGAGATGGGAGGGAGGCTCTCTTGGGAATTAAACAAGAGGCCGTTCATGTTCACTCTGGCAATGAATGTTTTCCGTAGATGTTGTGAGTGAGCTCTGCCATTAATATATACTGGATACATTTATGCCTTTCCACAACATCAGAATTTATCGAATAACAATAAATTCCCAAGTGATACCACTTTCACCGGTTGCTTCTCACCAAGTACTTATGGGTCACCTGGAAGCGCCAGACCTGGCAATCTCAAATTCTTTTATTCTAATCTTAATTTCTAATATCTATAATACACAAATCACACATAATACATACAATTATATATGTGTGTGTGTGTGTGTGTGTAGTTTACAGAAAGGCTACACACACACACATACACACACACATTACAGAAAGGCTAGGAAGGGGTTAAAACAGTGGAGGTTCAGGATGTTTTGCCATATGCAAAGAGTCATTGTAGGTTGTCAGGTAAGAGTTTTAGCAAACCATTAACAAACCAGTCCAGCAGAGCTTTCAAGGCCAGGGTTCATGTGGATGGCAGCTTCAGAGGGTCAGATTGAAGCATCAGCCTCAGATGTCAGCTTGTGGTGGACCACACATGGTCATCACAGGCAGGAGAAACCACACTGAGTGAAGGACAAAGAGCCCTCAGCTCCTGGCGCTTGGGAAAGGGCTGCAGTCCCCTAAGCCACGCCCCTGGGCTCCACCCTCTCCACCACACCCCCCCTCTGTATTGCCTAACACATGAGCTCTCCTGGGGGAAAATTCCCTATGCAAACTACTGCAACTACCATCTGTGGAAGATAGAAAAATAACCAAGTGAACTGTGGATCTAGCCGATGAGAGTCTCCGGCAGAACTTTGAAAGTGCCAATTTTCCTCTTTTATCTGTATTTGATAAAGTATGGACTGAAAGCAAAAGGGGTTCAGTGTAAGAAAGAGCTTGGGAGCAAATATCAAATCCAGAACGCCATCTGTAAACTGTGACCTCAGAGTCAAGTTTACCGCCATGCTTCACTTCCTGCCCGATGCGGCATGCGGCCCGTTACCTCCGCCCTTCCTGGTTACTCTCAAGGCTGGAGCCCCGTTTTCCCCTGGCCTTCAGCCCCCTGATCAACCCTGGTGCTCCCCACCAGCCTCCATGCGGTATGGCATGTTCCTTCCTCTCGGGGACTCTAAGTGACAGCCTCTTCCTTCAAAGGCAGTCCTCTCTATGTCTGTCATCCCATCATACCTGATTAAAAGGAATTTCAAATCAAAGGAGAGGTACATTCCTAACAGATGCAAAAGGGAGGCGTCAAGCAAGAGAGAGCTGAGCCCTCCCCACACCACCAGAATGTGGCCTGTGACTGCTCTTGGGCTGGCTTGCTGACACGTGTCCTGATGGGGGACTTCCGCTAGTTCCTAGAAAGGATTCTTGAACAACCCAAGCATCAGTGGCTAGCTCTTCGCACTTGCCACTTCCTCAAGCCATCGGAGGATGCCCCGTCTGCTCTTGGAGCTCAGGGGCAAGTGCAAGCCAGTGGGCTCCTGGGGAGGGCCACGTGTTCTCCACTGCAAGCTCCAGGGAGGGCCTGAGAGCAGAGCGCTGCTCATCAACCAACTCTGCACAGGCGGTGCGCAGAGAGTGTCAGAGCTACCGACATCTGGGCTTTGGTACTGGCCTTAATTCTGCCTAGGGAGTCCAGAGGTTTTCTGGTTGGAGTCTCTGCTCTCTTACTTGTAAAACCAAGTGAAAGAGTGGGAACAGGGGACTCAATTTCTTTAAAGCTTCTACTAGCTTCCCAGCATAACTCCTCCTGTTCCCTCCCTCCTTCCCTCCCCCTGCCTCTCTCTTTCTCTTCCTTCCTTCCTTTCTTCCTTCTTTTCTTCCTTCCTTCCTTCCTTTCTTCCTTCCTTCCTTCCTTCTTTTTGCAGTACTGGAGATTGAACCCAGGGGCATTCAACCTCCAAGCTACACCCCCAGCCCTTTTTATTTTATTCTGAAATAGGGTCTTGCTAAGTTGCTGAGGTTGACCTGGAATCTGTGACTCTCCTGTCTCAGCCTCCCAAGTACTTGGATTAATGGCATGCACCACCACACCAGGCTGCAGGGCAGTTTTCTTTTTTTCTGTATAAGCTAGCATGGGGGAAAACCAGCATGAGGCTCCAGACTGCATATCCCTGGGATGGGGTGGGGCACCAGAGACCCCAGAGAAGGAGTCTTGGGATCTTTGGGAGTGAGACCTGGAGCTACAGGGAACACCTCAGTGCTGAGAGGTGAAGTGGCTGGAGACAGCACAGGCCCCTGGCAGACAGGGGGGGAAGGGTGGTGGAGACAACTTAGGGGTGTGAACTGGCCCTGTCTTCATCCCACTGTGACCCACATCATTGTGTGTGGCTCTCAGGATGCAGACTAAGGGAGCCAGACTGCTGTCACTGCAAACCAAACTGTGTGTGTGCGCGCGCGTGTGTGTGTGTGTGTGTGTGTGTTCCCCCATCCAAGCCCAGATTGCTTCCCTTGGCCAGCCTGTCCTTCCTACACAGCCCTACTGTGCTGCTGCATCCTGGTTTCTACCATGCTGTCTGTGATACCCCAGCCACCCTGCTCTGTGCCCACTCCTGATTTTGCCGTTGTGCTTACTCAACTCAAAGCTTCACACCTTTATCTAATCTCTTACCACCCTGCCTGCCTATAGGTCTCCTTTGTCTGCCATTAGTGATCTGTTCCCCCTCTAGGTCCAGCATTCTGGGACCGTCCATCTGATGCACTCCCAGTGTTCAATATTTTCGTGGAATGCATGAGGAATAAATTAATGCCTGCCTGTGAACTGTTCCGGGGTGACAGCCCTGCCATGGCAGATTAGCCCATGGATCACTTTCAGATCAGGAACCCACAGAATGTGGGAGCCCTGTTGCCGCTGAATTCACATTTTAGGTTTATTGGATCCCTTATTGTAATTCTGCAATCGAGGTACCTGGCCTATCTGCTATCATTCCCGGGAGTTCCAAGGAATAAGAGATAAGACAGCACAGCAATGAAGCTAGCTTTCTGGGAAGATTTGAGGAAAGGGGTGCTGTGTGGGGTAACTGGGTTTTGGTTGGGGATTTGGTCTGCCAGCAGTGGCATCCCCTCCACAAACGCAGCTCTGTGAGTGTCAGAAGAGGTGACAGGTCTCGGTGTCACCCTGGGAGGATCAGGCCACACAGTCGGCCATTTCCTGTGTGTTGTCAATGTGTGATCAACAACAGGTAATTTCCTCCTCTCTAGGACTTGGTAGGATTTTGCACTTTGCCTATGAAGAGAATTGTCTCTGTGGCCTCATGTGTAATTATCAGCAGAAACGGCCTCCGGACTACAAAGGCAGGGTACGAGGGTCTGTCCTTTGACCGAACTGTGAACTTGGTGGCGGTGGCTGCCCCGGCCTCTGTCCCCTCCTCGCTGACGCCCAGCACGGCCTGGTGGGTAGCCTGTTGAGAGAAAAAGAACACCAGTGGCTCTCAGGAGATGTGGCCATGCGGCTTGGTTATACCCACCGAGATTGCTTTCTCTGTCTTCCATGGCGTTGCTTCACTACCTGGGGTTCATGTGCTCCCCATAAGCTTTGGGGAGGCTGGGAACTCTGTGATTCCAGGTGAACATAAGTACTTCCCTTGGAAGGAGGGCCACCATGCTCATCATATTCCAGAGAGATCTCTGCATTTCTTCCCAGGAAACCCGTGACTAGTGTCCTCCTCAGGGGCCCCAGGACCACTTTGGACCATTGTAATTCATTATTGAATTTAAAATTTAGGTCAGGGATCAGAAACCCTCACGTGGACTGGAGCTGGGCGGTAACCCACGAGACCAGGAGACCTCCTGCCGGGCCCGGAGCACGTGGGCAACCTGGAGGGTACACGCTGTCTCCAGCAACGGCGGTTATGTAGGGTCTACATGGGAATTAGGATCAGTGATTGGTTTCAAGAGGTTCAGAAATCTACATTTTTCGATCTAATATACCAAGTTGCAAAAGTCCTGTTTCTCCATGCGGCAGGCCAAGCTACACAGGAAAGGTACAATGGGCAGCTGCCCTGTGACATCGGTGTAGGGACCTAAACCTTAGGGAGGAGGTGAATGAGGGCAGATGCCCAGGAAGCATCTGCTCATCCCAGCAGGTGTGAAGAAGCTGGGACTGATGCTCAGGACAGGCCCAATTTCAAAGAACTAGGGTTGGTCTTTCAGATGTTTCTTTAAAGAGGAATAAAAGGAGCCTATGAGTCTGGGGTGCCACGGGCCTGGAAGCCAGGACACTGGCCTTTCTTCTGGCCTCCTGCCACTTCATCTCTCATGCCTCAGTTTCCCTGTGAGTGAAGTGATGGGAAGTACTCCACTTGCTGCTCTTTTCCGGTGCTTTGGGCACGGGCTTTCTTACAAATAATCTCTCCAGTAGACTCACTTTAGAAACCCGCAGGGAGTCTGTCTTCGTGATGCCAGAGAAGTTAGCATTTTTGTTAAAGGCGTCACTGATACCCATCTTTGGGAGGATGGTTTCCAGGTCGTAGGAGGCAGAGATGGAAAATTGGGGGATGAACACCTCTATCCACCTGCGGAAGAGGACAAGGAAGAAAGTGAGGTCACAGCTCAGGGCGTCTCCTCCTCTGCTCCCAGGTGGTCTTCCAGGAGGCTATGTTCTTCCTCCAGGCACCGGTGGCTGCTGCTAAAGAGGTCCACAGGCCCCAGACACAAACGCCAGCTTGCTCTAGAAATGCTTTGTAAATGGTGACTGGTTTTGTCTTTTCAACAACCTGTAAGTTCAGTAAGTAGTTTCATTATCTGTATCATATAGGTGAGCGCCCGTGCTTTTTGTTGTTGTTTGCATGGTGTGTGTGTGTGTGTGTGTGTGTGTGTGTGTGTGTGAGTGTGATACTGGGAATTGAACCCAGGGGTATTCTACCTCTGAGCAACATCCCCAGCTCTTGTTACTTTATTTTATTTAAAACATGGTCTCGCTAAGTTGCTGAGTCTGGCCTCCAACTTGCGATCCTCTTGTCTCAGTCTCCCAAGTACTGAGACAACAGGTATGAACCATGGTGCCTGGCTGTTTGCTTTTACAAAAATCATTCCATGGAATTTGCTATTAGATTGGCTTCTGGGATGAGCCCTTGTAGCACAGAATGCCTACACTCACAGATGAGATCTGCAGACATGACCTTGGACAATCACTTACCCTCACAAAGCCTTGTTTCCTTATCTGTGAAATGGGTGTGTGTGGGAGGAGGGAGATGATAAGACTTCTCACTTATCAGGTGATGGCGAATTTCAAGCATGAACAGGTGTGTACGCAGTGCCAGGCTCACCATCCAACAAGCAGTTGGTGCTCAGTTGCAGGAAATATGATTGGGTAGCTGTGTCTACAATCCTCCTCCCCGTCTCACATGTACATCATCGCCTGGCTCAGGTGTCTGCCAATTGACACAGATGCCCACCTCTTCTGTAGTAAGCAGCTCCACTTTCTCAGTGTCCTGGATGACAAGGCCTGTTCCAGCTGCATCATCTTGCCCTTGTCAGGAAGGACAAAGAAGGCCACCATGTCTCCTCTGTAGTCCAGCCGTAGCACAGAGCAGCTCAGCTCAGAGTCCACCCCAAATGCAAACTTCCCTGTCTGGTGCATCATGGGGACATGCACAGTGGCCCCTTTTCCCACCAGGAATGGGAAGCTTTTGTTCGTTTCTGCAGTTAAAAGGCTTCATCCACTTGGCTAGCACAAAAGAGAAAAGATGTATTTGTGTCAAAGTGCAATTAGTGAAGGGAAGACAGAAAAAAAAAAGAGGGGGGTGGGGAGAGGTGAGGACCTCCAAAATCTCACTTCTCCTCAAAACAACAAGAAAACAATGATCAGAATCAACTTTTTTTTTATAACTCTGGAGTGCTTATAGAAAACGGGGGAGCAAATTATTGGAAGAAACACAGCTGAATCTTGGTAAGAACAACAGAGCATACGCTAGTCACACTTGCCCTGGTCCCTCCCATCTGCCATTCTCCAGCTCTGAAGTGGTCTGGAAAACCAGTTGCCCACATTTGCAATGAAACTCAGCAGGCTGGCAGCTACTGGAGGAGAGAAATGGGGCGGGAGCCCTTTAAAACCTAGTTCCCAAAGATCTGTCATTATTTGACCTGTCTTGTTCTACCCTGGAAGACATTACTTCTAAAACTGTCTATATTTTATCTGATTTGGAACTCAGCCAATGTGCAAATCCTTTTCCCCAGGGCCCACTTGCCAAAACAGTTACATCAGTGATAAATGTCGCAGGTACCCAAGGCAGTAGATTACAGTTTGGAGCAAACAATACGCTAACTAAAATGAAGAGGACAAACTCGGGGTAGGGGGGTGGTTGCATTTGCAAAAATGACAGTGTAAGGACCTGCACCTAGTCACCCCTCCCTCCAAAATGCTCCAAATTGTTTATTTCCGGAACTCTGGGAAACAAGGGCTTCAAAACAACCTGAGGAGAGTTCATCCAAGAAAAAGGACCGAATCTTGATGAGAATGGTCAGCCTGTGGCATTTTAACTGGCACTAGTCCCGTCTTCCACCCCTTAGCAGAAGCCTTGACAAGTAAGAATCTGTATTTCTGATATCAGAACAGGAGGGACAAAGCCGGAGCACTTTCAAAGCATCCCTACCAAAGAATTACTGTGATGTAACCTGCCTGCTAGTTCCCCAGGAGGACTCTCTTACACATTGGATTGGAGCTCACTCAGTGCTTAATGCCCTCTTCCTGAGGGTGTATATTTGTCAAAAACAATTACAGACGTGTGTTTTCACTCCATGACTGCCTAGATGATGGATAAGT
The DNA here is from genome assembly GCA_004027655.1 of Graphiurus murinus. NCBI lineage: Eukaryota > Metazoa > Chordata > Mammalia > Rodentia > Gliridae > Graphiurus > Graphiurus murinus. The sequence goes on from PVLC010002611.1 coordinate 58,874, forward strand.
AGCAAACAATGGGTTAATGAAAACATTTAAAAGGAAGTGTTGAAGAATAAAACACCCATAGGGGTGCTGGGAAGAAAATCCACACTCTAAAAGAAAAGGAGCGATCACACTCCATTCCTGTCTCCCCACATCAACCAGTAATCTACTTCGTGTATCTGTAGATCTGCCCATTTTAGACATTTCATATAAATGACATAATACAATATGATTCCAGGATGTATAATTCCAAGACGGTTTTGCCAGACTTCTTCCACTTACTGTAATGTTTTTATATTGCATTCATGTCACATAGCAGTTATCAGTACCTCCTTCCTTTTGTTCAGTGCTAGGGACTGAACCCAGGGCTTTGCAAGACCTCCACCACTGAGCTATACTCTAGCCCTCATGGGTCTCTGAAATGCTATTAATTTTTCTTCACCCTTTTTCTATCTTCCTTATAATATATAATTCCAACTGATATGTTTTCTAGTTTACTATTTTCTTCTGTCAGCTCTACTCTGTTATTGAGCCCCTCTCGTGAACTTTTCATTTCAGTTATTGTACTTATCAACTCTAGAATTCCTATTTTGTTTTTTTTTTAATCTCTTTATTGATATTCTTTATTTGGTGAGGCACCATTTTCATGCTTTCTTTTAGTTGTTTGAATGTAATTTCCTTTAGCTCTTCAAGCATGCTGATTTGAAGTTGTCTTTATCACCCATCCATCCGGCCAGCACAGACTGGCAGAGATGGGGCATTCCTTGGTAGATCTGCTAAAGCACCATACTGAGGATCATGGAGCAAGTAAGGGGCAGAGCTGGAATTCAAACTCAGAGCTCTGCCATTTCAAAGCTGGTGCTCATTCTACTGCAACACAGTGTCTTTGTAAACTGTCAAACTCCAAATACATGTACAGGTGATGTGAATGCTAGTTACACCAGCTTTTCCACATTTCCAAACTAGGAAAGTATTCTCACCTTTGGATTTGCTTTTTCAACTGGGGCATCAGAACACTGGATTTCCCTCCTCTAAAACTTCCCAGGAGGAAGTTGCTGATCGCAAGAAATTGGAAAGCCTTTCTTCTAAGTAGTTTTCCAGAAACTTTTCCTAGGGGCTACCCTCTGAACCCAGTGTCAGCACCTCAGGACACCTAATTGGTCTATATGAAGGCAGAGCTGAATGGGTCCCCATTGTAATTGACAAACTGAAGTTGGCAGAAAGCACATGACATCTTCAAGGGCACACAGCCACACAGTTGCAGAGTTAACAAGAACTCAAGCTCTCCCTCTTCTCCACCCTCTTGTCTAGGGTTTGTCTAGCTTGCATATTTGACTAAGCCAAAAAAAAAAAAAACAATCAAGAAAAAACAAAACAAAATCAAAGTCACCTCCCCACTCCTTACCTTTAAGGAAAATGTGGTTCACCAGGACCATGGCTGTCCGAGGGTCAAGGTCATGGACTATGTCCACCATCTTCCCTTTGGTCTCCTTCTTTATGTAGTTGTTGATCCGCTGGGCAGCAGAGGTGTGGGAAAAATCTGTAGAAAAGACTTTTGACTCATAGAACCTCTTGACTTGGTCCAGGAAACTTACCTGCAGTTGCAGCCCCTTTTTGATGAAGAGGACACTCCCCATCCTCAGGCTGAGGTCTTTGCTGAGGACGTTCAGCGAGTGCAGCAGGTGCTGGAAGCCCTGGTGGATGGAGGACTCCGGTGTGGCTGTGGGGTGGAAGCCCAGGCCTTGGAGGATCTGGGCCTTGGTGTTCAAGCCGGCCCCCAGGAGGAGCATGGCCAGGGAAGCGGAGATGCAAATAGGGGAGAAGAAGACGTTCTGGTCCGGGCTTTGTGGAACCAGCTTCTGGTACATGCGGAAGGCAAAGTCGGTGTTGTTGGAAGACACCTGGGAGGTGGGGGTGCTCTTTGTGGCGGGAGAGCAGGGAGACCCTTTGCTGGGGAGGCTGGAAGGCCACATGCTGTAGACTGGAGCACAAAGGCCAACAAAAAAGAGAGCTAGGTAAAAGGAAGAGGCCATTTCGAGTGGAAGAAATCTGCAAGAGAGAAGAGAACCATTGAGGGGAAAGGTACGTTGAGGATCCAGTCAGGAACACATCAACACCCCGTGCTCGTTCCTGGAATCCCATCGGAGCCCCACAGTAACACCAAGAAGTAGGTAACGCTGTCCTTGTTTTACAAATGAGTAAACAGACCCCAGAAAGGATGTGGTTGTGTAACCGACCCAGGTCACAAGATTAGTTTATGTGTACTCTGGAATTCAAAGTCAGCTCTCAAATCCCTAATTCCTTGCTTTCTGCTGTCTTGGCTTCCGAGGTTTATTTTTTAAGGATCAAGAAAGTGAAGCCAGCTAGGCATGGTGATGCATGCCTGTAATTTGAGTACTTAGAAGGCTGAGACAGGAGGACCACAGGTTTGAGGCTGGCCTCAGCAACTTAGCAAGATGTTTAGCAACTTAGAGAGACCCTGTTTCAAAATAAGAAATAAAAAGGGCTGGAGGCATAGCTTGGAGGTGGGATGCTCCTGAGTTCAATCTCTAGCACCAAAAGTAAGGAAGGAAGGAGGAAGGGAGAGAGGAAGGGAAGGAAGGAAGGAAGGAAGGAAGGAAGGAAGGAAGGAAGGAAGGAAGGAAGGAAGGAAGGAAGGAAAAAAGAAAAAGAAAGTGAAACCAGAGTGTAATGCCCCAATTCTAGTGTGTGTGGTAGTAGGGATGGAAGCCTGGGACATTCTACCTCTGAGCTACACCCCACCCCTATTTTGTTTTATAATAGCATCCCAATAGGTTGCTGAGGGCTTTGCTGCTAGCCTTGAACCTGTGATCTTCCTGTCTTAACTTCTTCAGTACCGGGGTTACAGGTATTTATCACCACGACTGACTTCTGGGCCCTTTGAAATTTTATTTTGAAACAGGGTCTCGCTAAGTTGCTGAGGGTCTCCCTAAGTTGCTGAGGCTGGCCTCAAACTTTTGATCCTCTCTCTCAGCCTCCCAGGTAATGGGATTACAGGCACATGCCACCATGCCCAGCTTGCCACTGACTTTTTGTGGGTGTCTGTGTGGTATTAGGGGTTGAATCCAGGAGCATTCCATGCCCAAGCTTCACTCCTAGCCTTATTTTATATTTTATTTTTAATTTTAAAACAAGGTTTCACTAGGTTGCTAACAGTCTCCCTAAGTTGCTGAGGCCAGTCTCTAACCTGAGATCCTCCTGTCCCAGCCTCCCAAGTACTGGGATTCAAGCATGCACCACTATACCCATTTTGCCATTGGCTTTTAAACACAGGCAGGTCTCTCCCGCTGGGACAAAGGGTCCCATATTAACAATGCGATCATGAAAAGGTTCCTTTCCCCCTCCCAGCCCCTTGGGCTGCTTCCCCGTCCCTCCTCAGGAGCCCATGGTCTCTGTGGCCTCACCTCCCGCTCACAGCCTGGGTTTTGCATCCGCAGAGACCTGACCCACAGCTAGCCACAGCCAACGGGCCAGCCGGGTTCTTGCATTACCTGTCTTTCCAACAGCCTCCGACCCTGAAGGCCACACCCGGCTCCTGATCCGGCCCTTCCCTTTGGCGCTGTGCCACCGTGTCCTCCTGGATTTTCCTTCGCCTCTCTGCCGTGCTTCCTGTCACCTTGCCTGTCACCTTGGCCGGCTGCTGTCTTTATATGTTGGCGGGCATCCACTGAGATTACCTGCTCCTAGCTCTCTCTCGCTCCCTGGCTAATCTCATCACGCTCACGGCTTCCTTCTCAAGAGATGCAGCTGGCACGGCACTCTTATCTCCAGCCTGACCCGCCCCTCTGAGCTCCGTATCGCCAACAGCCTGCTTGCCAGCTCCCGATGTCGCAAACAAACCTCAAGTGCGGCCTGACTCAACCGGAACCCAAGACACTCCTCAACCTCATCTCCACCTTCCTCAGCCTTTCCCTCGATGGACGGCACCACCATTCCGCCAGCTGTTGGAACCAGGAAGTCCTTCTTACCCATCACCAGTCCTGCCAAGTTTACCTCCTCCGTATCCCACAAATCTTCCACTCTTCTGTGTGTCTTCCACTGGTGCACTGGCTGTGGGATCATTGCCCCTTGCCTAGACCACTGCAGACACTTTCTATCAGGTCTCTTGGTACCCCATTCCCCTCCTCCAATTCCTCTGCGTCTAGCAGGCAGAACAGTCTTAAAACACTTGTCTGTTTTACAATATTCCAGTAGTCTCCCATTTCTCAGAACGGGCACACACCTTCGAATCAACTTGCAAAGGGAGGTCTCCGCCAGCCCCTTGTTCGTGCCTTCTCCACCAGGCCGTTGTGGCCACTGTTCAGAGGCCACCTGTGGCTGTCATTGGTCCCTATTCCCGGAGTGCTCTTCCCACTCCCGCTCCCTAACTTTCCCCCTAATACCCATGCATCGTTAGGCGCTAGCTCATCATTTCCTGCAGGAAATTCTCTTTGACCGTCCAGATAAGAGCAATCCCTCCTACTGAATGTTTTCACGGTACCGTAGCCTCTGGTGAAACACCAATCCCTATCATCACTTCGTATTTATTTGTGTTCCTGAACAATTCACGAACCTGCTATCTTGTCTGGCGTGTTCTCCCTGTACGTCCACTCTTTGGCCAATGCTCTGGGTTCAGAAATATTTGCTGGGTGAATCAAAGTAAATGAGTGTTTTACCTCTGGAGGGTGGGACTTACCAGAAATGAGCAAGAGGAACTCTTTAAAGGGGGTGAAATTTCTGTCTCTTAGTTTAGTGATGTAGGTATATACATATGCGATGTTTGAGTTGGCTGATACTTTTGCCCAGAATAAAATAACTGATATTGGACTCATAAATAGTTGTAAACAGAAGAAAAAAATGAAACAATTGAGACATTGTACAACAAGCAGAGAAGGAAACACGTGAGGCTGGCCCTATGATTCTTCCAATTTTTTACCCAAAAGCACTTTTTAAACACAAGGAGGGAAACCCAAGGAGACACAGTGGGCTTGCTGAGCTTAGGAGAGAGATATCAAAGTTTGAGAAAATTGAGGAACTTACAATTGGTGAAGCAAAATACTATAGAGATCTTCACAAATATGCATACGAGTCTCCATAGCTCTAAAGCTATGTGCTTAACTCCAAATATATAAGGGAAAATTTCACATGGCTACACACACACAACACACACACACACACACACACACACACACACACACACACACACAGAAAACGTCTATGAAGATACAGGCAGAACAATTCCCAGGTCACAAAGCATGGGGACATATTCAGGTTATGATTATTCAAAGTGGAGAGTCCTGGGGAATTCACTGGAACCCCTGACGTATCATATCTTCTCATTAGGGCTAAACTAGCTGTGATTTAGATTTACACTAGGTCCTCCCTAACAAAGCTAAAATGTGCCTTGACATGACCAAACAGTAACTTAGTTGCCTGTCAAAAAGAAATATTAACACATGGGAAGACTGATGAGAACCTCAAAAGACAACAAAGTCCAGACAACAAAATTGTGATGTCCCAGTCTATCCCCCTCCATAAGACCTCTTCTGCTACCTCCAGGTGTCGTACTTTCTAGAATTTTCTGTCCCAGGTTTCAGGATCTCTTGCCTACCTCACACATCTTTATGTTTCTGCCCCGCTTCTGGCTTTATGAAGGCATCCATATCACATTTTAAATCTGGCTACATCTTTATACTTTTCTTTTTTCATATTTATTTTTTGGATTTCACCTATTCTTTCTCTTAACAGTGGAGCAGCTTGGGTGCTCAAGGCTGAACTGGCAGTGCCGCTGTAACAAGAAGCCTCCCCAGCTTGGACCTGCGGTCCCCACCGTGGATCTTCTTTGTGGGGAAGTGCTTCTCAGAGCTTCCTGCAACCTCTCCTGCTGCAACTGCTCATTTCTCAGCCTGCCCAGTCTGGTCGCTTGACTTCTGAGTGGATTCTCTCTTACTGGGCTCTTGGTCTCACGAAAATCAAAGAATGAAGTTTATGGATAAGAGAAGGATGAGTGTAGGAGTATTAAAGTTTATTTTAAACCAAGGAAAAATAGAAAATGGAAAAGCTCCCCAAAAGAGAGTGGCGTTTGAAGTTCTTGGGAGATGAGCTTTTAGCCTATCTTGTAATCAAATTCCTAATTTGCCTAATCAAATAACTAGGACAAGCCTTTGGGAAGAAGGAAAAAATTATTGATTTGCTAGAAAATTGGAGGATCCAGTGAACTTAAGTGTTCAGGAATAAGTCTTGGATTCTCCCCAGAACCAATGAATCAAGTCCCTTTTAAGAGTTACTCTTCAGGGTCATGTTGGCATCTTATCAGAAGAGACACAGTTCTCGTTTAAGTCTTCCTTGAGTCAGTTCTTATTTAGATCCACAGGTGCCAGGTCCCCTTCAGTCATCAAAAAATACAAATGTCATTTGTTAACAGGGGGCGAAGGAAAGGGGGAGGAGGAAAATGTCAACTTTGTAAAAGATCACTCATTGCTGTCATGGTCAGAAGCAGGCCCCCTTTACACTGTGGCTTCCCAATTTGTTCCCTTGTGATTGGTCTGATTTGGGTCCTAGGACTCAATGCTCATGGTCCCAGTTTCAAACCCTAATTTGAATCTCTGTCTTACAGGTTGGTGGGCTCTTCTAATCTCCTGGAACCAATTGTCTCTTTGCCCCAGCCTCCCCCCCTCCCCCGCCATCACTCTTGGGACTTATTTATACTGGTTAAGGTTTTATTTTAGTTTGCACTGTCTTTGCTTAATGATTATTAACCTTGCAGAATCAATCAATCAATCTATCTCTCTGTCTCTCTCTGTCTCTCTCTCTCTCTCCTTTAAAATAAGTGTGTGTGTGTGTGTGTGCACCCCCAGCCCTATTATATATTTTATTATGGAATAGGGTCTCACAAAGTTGTTGAGAACCTTTCTATGTTGCTGAAGTTGGCCACAAACCTGCAATCCTTCTGTCTCAGCCTCCCAAATACTGGGATTACAGGTGTGCTCCATCATTCCTGGCATAATGCCGATATCTTGAAGGGCTTCCTCTATGTTTTCTTCTAGTATTTTTGCATCTTCAATTAAGACTTTTGACCCATTTTGAGTTGATATTTGTACAGAATGAGAGATAGGAATCAATCTTCTACAAGTAGAAGACCAATTTTCCCAGCACCATTTGATGAGAAGTCTGTCTTTTCTCCAAAATGTTTTTGGCCCCTTTATTAAGAATCAGATGTCTGGCCAGACATGGTGGCACACACCTGTAATCCCAGTACTTGGGAGGCTGAGACAAGAGGATCGCAGGTTTGAGGCCAGCCTCAGAAACTTAGCAAAATCTTCAGCAATTTAGTGAGACCCTGTTTCAAATTAAAAAAATAAAATGAGGCTGAGGGTGTAGCTCAGAGGTAGAGCTTCCCTGGGCTCAATCGCCAGTAGCCCCTCCCCCACACACATAAGAATCAGATGTCTGCAGACACATACATTTATTCCTAAGTCCTCTGATCTATTCCATCGGTCTGTCTATTTCTATGCTGACACCATGGCATTTTGTTACAATGGCTCTTGCATAGATTCCTAAACTTCTTGTTTTACTGTCCCCTTCTCAAAAAAAAAAGTATTTGTTCAATCTCCATGTGATTGTATAATTACTGCTATTTCTCTTGCTGTTGAACTCTATTTTCATTTCATTATAGTCTGATAAGATGCAGGAAATTATTTCAATGTTTCTTTGTATTTGTGAAGACTTGCTTTGTGGCCCAGAATGTGATCTACTTTGGAGAAAGTTCTGTGTATTCTGCAGTTGCTGGATGAAATATTCTGTGGAAGTCTGTTAAATCCATTCGATCTATAGTGTAATTTAACACTGGTGTTTTTGTGTTTCTTTTTTTTCTGGAAGATCGATCTATCAGTGAGAGGAGGGCATTGAAGTCACCTGCTATTATGTATTGGGGTCTATCTCTCCCTTTAAGCCCTGTAGTGTTTGTTTTTATAAAACTGGGTGCTCCAATGTTTAGTGCATATATTTTTATAGTTGCTGTATTTTCTTGATGGATTATTTCCTTTATTAATATATAATGACCTACTTTGTCCCTTCTGACTGATTTTGGCTTGAAATCTATTTTGTCAGATATTGAATATAATTACTCCTGCTTGCTTTTGGGTTCTATGTAACTGAATATCATAATTTGTCCTTTTACTTTCAATCTGTGTATGTTTTTTTCCAGTGAGGTGAGTTTGTTTGTTTGTTTGTTTGTTTGTTTATTTTGCAGTATTGGTGATTGAACCCAAGGGCATTCTACCTCCAAACTACATTCCCAGCCCTATTTTTATTCTTTATTTCGAAACAGAGTCTCACTAAGTTGAGGAGGACCTCACTAAGTAGCTGAGCCTGGCTATGAACCTGCGATTCTCCTGTCTCAGCTTCCCAAGTACTGGGATTGCAAGAATGCACCACCACACCCGGCGACATGAGTTTCTTAAAAACAGCATAGTGAAGTCTTGTGTTTTAAACCAATCAGCTAGTCTGCATCATTTGATTAGACAAGTTAGACAACTTATATTTTTTATTGTTATTGGAAGAAATATATAAGTCCCTGTAACTTTCCTTCCTCTATGTTTGCCCAATATTGGACTAACTACTTGATCTTGAACACCCAGTGGGAAAGTATAACCAAAAACAAGTGTGCTATTCTGGGGTTAAATAAGAGTCATACTCATGGAGCCATTTAAAAGACCACCCACTTAATTTAACTAGCTATCTTCTGATTTTAGCTCCCTTATATTCTACATTATAATTTATAATGGTGCTTCTTTTTTTAGGGACACACACAAAATAATAATAATAAAGAACTGATGTTCAAAACTTGTGTCTTTATAAAATGTTAAAAAACTAAACGTGTCCCTCTTGAGGTTTTGCAGGTCCCGGTCCACCGGAGGACATGTAAAGAAGGAACAAAATGCTTGATTTACAGATGGTTCTGCCAGATGTGTAAAAACAAAACATATAATCATGGATAACCCTTATAGTGGGCAAACTGTTAGTACTGATGAACAGGGTAATAATAATCAATATACTATGTTGTGTGTTTTTAAAATGTAGAATGGATTAACTATATTATCATCAACAGAGATTTGTCAACTATACTAAAAATGCTACAAAGGAAATCGCTAAAAAATTAGATGTTACTAGCCAGATAACATGGGAAAATAGATTAGCTTTACAAGGATTAATAACCCTGACACATAAGCTCACTAAAAATTCAGGGATAGATGATTCCTTCACTAATCTAATAGAATAATGGTTTGATAAACAGAAGGGAATAATAACATCTATCCTGACCTCCCTTATCCATGTTATCAGAGTAATGATTTTGGCATGGTGTTGTATAATCCTTTGCACACAGGGATTAGCCCAAAGATTTATAGAAGCAGCAGTTACCAAAGAGGCTCCACTCCTATATACTAATAGTCTTTTTCTACTTACAAACTTAGATCATAAGAGTCAGCTTATGTTGATGGAGTTTGAAGAAAAGAATAGAAATGTGTAATAAAAGAGGGGGAAATTGTAAGAAAGAATGATCCTTTCTATCAAAGTTATAAGGTCATATAAAAACTGACTGGTATTCATTTTGTAACAGTAGTTTAGGACTCTATTTTATAACTTTTTGGTACACGTGTCTGTATGCCCCAGTATCGGAAATATAGGTTTCCTATTTCTCCTTTGTTCTAAAGAAAAAAAACAAAACAAAACAAAACAAAAAAACTTGTCCAGTAGGAAACTAGCCAACCAGATTAGATTGTCTCACCCCAGCCAATGGGGAATGACACAGTGGGGTTACACATTAGGAGACTAAAAGGAAGCCAGGACTGCCCACGCAGCGTGCTTGCCCTAATTTTATGGTGTGCCTGAGTCCTTCTGCGCAGAAGTAAAGTACCTTGCCATGTAACTTTTGAGTTCATGAGTATTTAATACTACCCTAAAATCTGTTTCTAACAATATTAACTTCACGAAGAAGGGAGCCAGGGCTGTGTGTATCAGCAATCAGCCCAGCAATTGCAGCCCCACACGCTGTTGTTTAATGCAGGACTGACTGCACCTGCATGGAAGTGAAGGGATGGGGGTGAGGGCTTTCCTGAAGGGCTGCTTGGGAGGTGTTGGACAGGTGGAGAAAATTGGTGAAGAGACCATAATATAAAAGGGCACTGAAGGGTAAATAAAACTCATGAGGCAGGAGGAAGGAATTCCCATGGGCAGGAGATGGCAGAGGTAAGTGTCTGAAAAGCAGCTTTTTATTGTATTTTTAAAATTAATTAAGTAATTATTTTTAAATAATTACTTATTTTTATTTTAATAATTACTTATGTTTATTTTGAAAAATTTATTTTGAAAATTTTTATTTTGAAAAGGGTCTTGCTAAATTGCTGAGGCTGGTCTGGAATCTGCAATCCTCCTGTCCCATCCTGTCCAGTACTGGGATTATAGGCATGTGTCACCTCGCCTGACTTTTTAGAAAACCTGGAAAGCCAGAGGGAAGGTGGCGGGAAGTTGTAATGCCTCCACCCAGCGCCTGCGTACCAGGCAGTTTCAGCACAGTCCCCTGTGATTCTCGGGCTCTTCAGCAGGAGGTAGCTGTTAGCATTAGTCCCTTTCAATAAGTGAAGAGGCTCAGGCTGGAGAGGTTAACATGCCCAGGTCACCTCGCCACTGAAGGGCTTCCCCTGCTGGGCCGTGTACCCTGTCATAACTACCGATAGCTCCCGTGCCGGGCCTGGCAGGGAAGTGCGCACGTTGAGCCGTGGTGCAGGGTTCAGCTGTCTCCCCCTCCTCCCTGCCTCCCGGGGACCAGCTGCTTACCCTGGGACTCCCTGATCTCAGCATCCATCGCCCTACGCCCGCACATGAATGTCCATTCTGGATGCCCTCAGGACTACTGTGACCAGAACACAAAGTGCCGAGTTGGCTGCAGATGGCTAGATATGCTCAAGAAAGACAACTGCTGCTCACTCTGGTTTCTTAGTGCTAAGCCTCTCAGGATCCCCTCCTTCCAAACACTCCACGCACAGGCAGGCAATTCACCGCCTGAGGCCAAGGAACAGCTGCCCAAAGGAGCATGCGCATTGGTGACCCAAGTAGTCCTGGCTCCCCCTAGTAGCCACAGACAGGCACTGCAGGGGCAGTTTTCCCTATTAGACACAAGAACCCCATGTGCTAAGAGGTTGAAACAGTAGGGTCTGCAACTTCAGGAACTTAGCGAGACCCTGTTTCAAAATAAAAATAAATAAATAAATAAAAAGGGCTGGGGGTGTAGCTCCGAGGCAGAACGTTCCTGGATTCAACCCCCAGTACCAGCAGCAACAAGAAACAGTAGGACCTGTCTTTGAGGCCGGTTCGGGGGAGCCCCAGGATCTTACTGTTGACACTCAGCAAACACGGCAGTGAGTCCTGGCTGCTCCCCCAGGCCGTATCCACCTCATGCTGCCCAAGGGGCTGGACCCCTCCTGCCTGTATGTTCTACTTCTGGAAGTCTGGCTGGGCCCAGCACCCCAGCAGGGGCACCCTGGGCAGATGACTGTGTAGAGCATGTTCCAAAGACCCAAGACCACAGAATACAAAGGTGAACTAACTTTCCTGAGGCATGGTGCCAGATTCTTCAAAGCCCCACAAGGGTGCATCGTGATCCTCATTTTTAGAAAAGGGAAACTGAGGCTCGGAGAGGGGGTGTGGCTTTTCCAACAACACCTTATTCTCGGAGGTGAAGCCGGGTCACTCCTACTCCAAACCCCAGGTACTTGCTGTGGATCTTGTCTTTCCCCAAATATCCACCAAGAGCCTGCATACCTGGCAGGAGGAATGTTTAATTATTAAACCACAAAGGTCCTCTGCCTGCTGGGTGGGGGCGCTCCAAGAGGGTGGAGTGTGGTGTCTAATGCTGAAATCCCAGGGGGCAGGGAGGCACCTGCAGGAGTCACCGGAGCACAGAAGCCCCACTGGAGCTTGTTGTGGGGGGAGCTCAGGAGAAAGCAAAGCTGTGGGATAGGTTAGAATGTGCCGGGGGGGGGGGGGGGTCTCCAACCCGTGGAGATCTCACATTTCCAGCCCAGGTCATGGTTGAGGTCCAAGACAAGCAAGAATTCTCCTTTATTGCCCCTTAGGGTTAATAATCTTTGCCAAGAAGACCATGGAAGGCGTGACCTTCTCGTAGATCATCATGAGGAAGGGTCTGTTGATCTTGAGGTCTTCCGGCGTCTCCATGGGCAGCGTCTGCGCTCCGGAGCCCGCAGCCCCCTCCGTGCCTTTCTCATCCATCTTCAGCTCAGCCTTATGCACAGCCTGCAAGAACCAAGAGCCAGGTCAGTGCCTGCCAGGCCTCTCGGAGGCCAACGTGGGCCAGAGAGGGGCAGGAGGGGCCCAGAGAGGGAGACAACTTGCCCAAAGTTGCCCAGCACGGCTATAACACAGCTGGTGTCAGAGGCCTCGGCAGGAGAGACAGAATGTGGATTACTCTCTTTCTCATGAACTTCAGGGAATTATCAATGGTGCTGGGGGCAGAAAGGGTCTGGGGAGTCTGAGCTCAATCTGGCTGCAGGGTAAGAGGGAGCCTGACCCAAATTTGCCCTTGGCGATGACTCAGACGTCAAACCCACCCCAAAGGCGTCAGCACCTGCCACTAGGTGAGCCGTGCTAGGAAACTTGGGCCTCTGGGAGGTACCAACACACTTCTTTCTACACTACAATTTTACTTGCAAGAAAGAGGCCAATGCCCTCTGTTAGAATCATGGTTGCCAGCACACCTTGCTCTAGAAAAGAAACGAGCCACTGAATTCAATAAAGATCTGTGGGAAAGAGTGAACTGGCACTAAAAGTTGGGGGGAGGTCTCAAAACCGAGGCAGGAAGCCAGGCATGATGGTGCACACCTGTAATCCCAGCACTTGGGAGGCTGAGACAGTAGGATTGTAGGTTGGAGACCAGCCTTAGCAACTTAGGAAGACCCTCCGCAACTTAGCGAGACCCTGTTTCAAAATAAAAATTAAAATAGGGCTGGGGGTGCAGCTCAGAGGTAGAATGCCCCTGGGTTCAATCCATAGTACACCCCCCACAAAAAAATCAAAACAAAAAACTGAGACAGGAAAACTCAAAAGCTGGAAGTCCATTATTACCTATGTTTCTTCCTTTTGCAAATTGGGAAATAAAAGGGAATCTGTGCCTACTGATTCCTAACGGTTGGCCCAGCTTGGTAGCCTGGGTCGGACTTGATGGCTTGAACCTCGGCTGGCACGCCCTGCTCGCGCCCCCAAACCCCTGTCAGTAGCCACACCCCCTGCCTTGGCCACGCCCTTCCCCCTAGCGTACCATCCCCCACACTCATCTCTGTGTCCAGAAATCCTTCCCTCTTCCATTCCCTTTTAACCCAAAAGTAGGTTTGTTAGATAACACACAGCATATTCTCTTAAATTTGAATTTAAGATAAGCAATGAATAAACCCAAGTATAAATATGCCCATGCAATATTTGAGATATACTTATGCTAAAAAAATGTATTCATTGTCTATCTGAAATTCAAATTTAAGTGAGCAACTTATACTGTAGCTACTAAATCCGATGCCGCTGCCTGGGTGGTCTTCTCTTCTTGCCCCTAACAGGCCTGCGCTCGCCCTTGCCAGAGACCACCGGGCCTTTGCTTGCTCTTCTCTTCATCCTGCAGAATCTGTTTCCCCTAAGGAGGCTGCGAGGCCTTTGAGAGAGTCTGGATCAGATCCAAGCCAGTTCTCGGCCTGGCGCACCTTCCACGACTTGAACAGTGTTTGTGGCACTAAATCAACTTCCAGAAGCACCCCAGGAGCGTGCACTCGAAGCCAGGCCTTGGGGAGGTCTTACTGACCAGGGCTGTGTCGCCCTCCCGGTGCGGGGGCCAGCGGCCAGGCTGGCAGGCTTACCTCGCCCACTTTCAAGCTGCGACGAGGGGAGATTCTCGTGAGTTCTCCGTGCTCCTCGAAGATTTTGCTGATACCCAGTTGGGAAAGAGTGTCTTTCAGGTTGTAGGTACCAGAGATGTGGAGCCTGGGCATGTACACATTTATAACCCTGGGGAGTGGAAAGGGGCAGGGTGAGCGAGCGGGAGGGCCCTCGGGATGGGTGACCAGCCAGCCCTTTACTCCCCGGCCGAAGGTCTCTGATCCTCTCCCTCTAGCCCCAGAATGTGGAGGGGCTCCCGAGCCTGCAACCCTGGTTGCAAAGCACCTTGCACTCTCTGGACTAGGTCCCTGTTTCCTGAAAACCTGCCCAGAGCCCTCACCCACAGGAACTGTCCTCAGCGCCCCCTTCCGCCCTGTTTACGACCATCCCCACGCTGACGTCTCAGCCTTGCCCACGCCCAGAGGCGGCAGGGCCCGAGGCCTGAGTTCCAGTCACCTCCGCCTCCGGGAGCCCTTTGGGCACTTGTGTGAAAAGGATCCTGATGTTCTTGACACCACTGGCACAAGTCCTCTCTGCCTTTACTTCTTCCCCAGGAGTCTCATGACTTCAAATACCATCGACTAGTCCAACAACCCCCAAATGGTCCTCTTCATTCATTCATTCATTCATTCATTCATTCAACAAATAGTTATTTTAAATTTTTTTTCTGTTGATACTGAGAATTGAACTCAGGGGGTACTATACCTCCGAGTCACACCACCAGTCCTATTTTACTTTCTAATTTTGAAACAGGATCTTGCTAAGTTGCTGAGGGTCCTGCTAAGTTGCTAGGGCTGGCCTGGAACCTGCGATCCTCCTGTCTCCACCTCCCAAGTACTAGGATTACAGGTATGTGCCACCATGCCCGGCTTTGACACACAGTTGTTAGGTGCCTACTGTATGCCAGATGCTGTTCTAGGTGTTTGAAATCCATTTATGGACAGAACAGGCACAGATCCCTGCTTTTGCACAGATCATAAAATCAGCCCAAGGAAAAGCATGCTGCAGGCACATTTACACACACTGGGAGTGTGTGAGGAGGCAGCGGGTATGATGGAAGAAAGAAAATATAAACTCACAGGAATAAGGAATGCCAGAATCGTGTACACTGCTTGAACAAACCTTGAAGAAGGCAAAGAGTGAGGGAGGCAAATTGGGCTTTTCCCCCCAAATAAACTAGGAACCACGGTAAGGTTTTATTGGAGGAGTGACATGGTCTTTAGGATTTAAAAGGGCCATTCTAGCTGGGCATGGTGGCAAGCCTGTAATCTCAGTATTTAGGAAGCTGAGACAGGAGGACTGCAGGTGTGAAGCCAGGCTCGGAAACTTAGCGAGACTCTCACCAACCTAGTGAGACCCTGTTTCAGAACAAAAAAATGGGCAGGGGGTTGGGGGTGGAGCTCAGAGGTAGAATGGCCCTGGGTTTAATCCCCAATGCCAAATACATACATACGTACATACATACATACATACATACATACAAATAAAAGGACCATTCTGTCCATTCTGTTAAAAGCACACTCTACGTGCTGGGGTGAGAGGAGAGTGGTGCTGGGTGACCATCCCTGGAAGTCAGGTGTTGGAGCTACAGAGATGGCTTCAGTAGGCCAGGTCCCAGCTGAAGGTTAGGGCTAACAGGGCCTCCTGACCTGCAAAATGAGGGGTTCACGAGAAGAGAGCTGCCAAGAGTGACCTCAAGGTTTCTAGTTGGAACGTTTGAATGCGTCTCCCTCCAAGAGCAAGCGCCCCACTGTGTTCCGAGACTTGCTCCCCAGCCGCCCTCTGCCAAGATAGAAACTCATCAGCATGCCCAGAAGAGGACTTGGCCAAGTGGAAAGAAGTAAAGAGAGTAGGAAGGATGGAAAGAAAGAAAAAGAAAAAGAGGAGGAGGAGGAGGAGGAGAAAAAGAAAAAGAAGAGGAGGAGGAGGAGGAGGAGGAGGAGGAGGAGGAGGAGGAGGAGGAAAGCTACTTACCCCCAAGCATCCTCTTTACCTTTTTGAGAGTAATCCTTTCCATCTCCCAAAAATGTCCGCCTTCAAGCCTTCCTCCAAACGCCTCATTTTGCCCTCATCGGGCAGAACGAAGGTGGCCGTGATGTTTCCGTGGTAGGGCATCTCCAGGACCGTGCAGGACAGCTGGTCATCGTAGCCGACGTCGTACAACCCCTCATGGAACATCATGGGTACCCTCACGGACGTGTGTCGGTCCACAAAGAAGTCTCCCTCTTTTGTTTTCTTTGCATCAAACTCATGTTGCCACCTGGCTTGGGAGCAAAGGACAAAATGTCATGAGTGTCTAAAGGGAAAAGAGGTGACCGGATCAGACTAACCACTGGTCTCTGTCCACACTGGCCTCTGTCTACACTGGTCTCTAGAGAGTAAGGGAGTTGGATGATCTGGGATATCAGGGAGGGGTGATAGGAGTCCCCACTCGCCGTCCTTGCCCCGGAGACTTCTTGTGGGATGAGTTCAGGTCCAGGGATCAGTTCTCAAAGAAACTAAGATCAGGTCTGCACATTGCCCTATACCCAGGCAGCCCTGAGGCTGAGAAAGCCTGTTGATTAAGTCCCAATGGAGGAGCCTGGCTTGCAATTGCTGGGGCTCTTTGGGTGTGACGTGAGTAAAAATGCTTGACTCTATTCTATGTTTGATTCTATTTAAGTCAGCTCTGAAGGGGCTGCTCTCATGTGGGGCTAAGAAAACCAATGAAACAAGCTGCCCTTGGGAGCTCACTGGAAAGTAGTGAAAGCTGGGGGCTCGGATCCCTCCTTTTTGATCCTGAGGATACTGTGACCCGTTGCATACAAACTCAGACCTGTGTCTTTTCAAACATGCTACTCTCAGAGACCCCAGTAAAGGGCCCCAACTACCAGCTCTCTGAGTTCAAATCCTCGTTTCACTGTTCTAAAAGGATGACCCTGGTCATTCTACAAGGAAAACCTTGATATCCCTGGGTTTCAGTGTCCTTAATTCATAGAATAGGATATTGATAGGCATCTCTTAGAGCTGCTTTGAGACTTGGTGGGAGGAGCCGGCACAGCTCAATGACTATATAGTGATTATCGAGTGGGTGCTAGTCATCACTGGCACCATTGTTTTCCTGATGTGATCTAGGGAACATAGGGACTTTAATAAATTCCAAATTCTTCCTTCTACTTCCCTGGCATGGGAAGATTGTGATTTGGGATTGTAATTGCCATTTCTTTTTCCCTCAAGAGACATCAGTCTTCCTGCAGCATTCGGGAAACCTGAACTCCTGTATCAGAAGCACATTACTCACAGTGAAGTGTTGATCCTACCCAAACTGAGCAGTGTGAACCTCTAATTTTCACCTATTTTGACCAATATCTATGTGTGCAAATGGTATGTGAGTGGTTGTACAAAGAGGGGAGTGTGTGTGTGTGTGTGTGTGTGTGTGTGTGTGTGTTACAGGGGATTAAACCCAGGGACCTCCAAGCTATACCCCCCAGGCCTTTTAAACATTATTTTTATTTTGAGAAAGGGTCTCTATAAGTTGCTGAGGCTAGCATCAAGCCCACAATCCCTTTGTCTCAGCCTCCCCAATACTAGGATTATAGGCATGCACCACTGCACCTGACTATTGAGCCTGAATTTGAGAACATTCTTTCATCTTCTTCTTCAGTTTCTCCCTGACACGTGGGGAGTCTTTTCATACATAAGAAACAAAGGCAGGAATGTCACTCCAATGTCTACAACCAGTGTTGTGTTAAGATCATTGGTAATAATGAAAACATGCAGTGGAGAATCATTTATACTTCACAAAGCGCATTTCACAAACATTTCCCCTTTGACTCCCAGTAACTACCTGGCGGGTTGTGTACCATGGTATTCATTCCATAGACAGAAAAAGTGACAGTGATGATGTTGATAATGACCAGAATCCACTCAGTACTGACTACACACAGTCACTGAGACTCATCGTACTAGGTCTCACAGCAGCTCTATGAGGTACCTGTCTATATATTCATCCCATGAATTAAGTGAGAGATGAAGTGAGAACTTGTTTACATAGAAATTTAAGGGCACAGAGCAATGAAATGGCCAACCTGGGATCTTTATCCACATCTGTTGGCCAGCCTCTCCTCGCCACACCAACACACCTCAAGCCTTACCTTGAAAGTAAATGTAGTTGGCAAGAAGCAGCACGGTGCCAGGGTCTATACTAGTGACCAGGTTACTGATTATCCCCTGTGTTTTCTGACTGATATAGGTATTGATCTTCCTCTGAGTATATTTCCCATCGTTGAATCTGGTGGGGACTGTATCAGTATTGTACATGTTCTTGGCCTTTCTTAGAAACTCCTCCTGTGGCTTCAGCTTCCAGTCGATGAACAGGACGTTCCCGATGTCCAGGATGATGCTCTTCTTCTCCTGGTTCAGCTTGTGGAGGAGGTAGTAGAAGCCCTCATGGAGGTCTTTCTCTGGCATATCCCTGAAGTTAAAGCCCTGCCTGATCTCGGCCAGGGTGGAGTCCTGGGCACCCAGCGACAGCATGGAGAAGGCAACAGAGATGCTCAGTGGAGAGAAGAAGACGTTCTGCCTAGGGCTGGTGAAGACCAGCCTCTTGAGCAGCTTGAAGCCAAAGTCCATGTTGCTTTTTGCCAGCTGATGGGCATTCTTCTTTCCCTCCCATACTTGCTCCTGTCTCACAGCCCCCTGGCTATTGGGAGAGTGGTTGGACTTCAGAAGTCCTTCCGTGGACAGGAGGCCAGC
Source organism: Graphiurus murinus (assembly GCA_004027655.1). NCBI lineage: Eukaryota > Metazoa > Chordata > Mammalia > Rodentia > Gliridae > Graphiurus > Graphiurus murinus. Next base: position 77,519 of record PVLC010002611.1, read on the forward strand.
CAGGAACAGGCTCAGGCCCAGCACGAGGTTCATTGTCCTTGAGACTGTCCTATGGAGTAGTAGACCTGAGGTTAGCAAGAAAAAAAACCAAAAACTCCATTGCCCTCCCTTATTTACATGGAAGACCAGAAGAAAGAAGACATTCAGTGACCAGCATGTGCTATGCGTACTAGTTGTCAAGTGCATGAATATCATGACAGAGTTTAACCTTTGTAACCACCACTGTGCCTAGAAATGATTATCCCCTTTCCATAATCAAGAGGCCTGAGTGTAATTGACAGCTCTTGTGTTTGTGCCCTCCTCCCTCATTTTATGGTGTCTCAGTTCCTTTGAGGAACTTCTACCCCATGCTTCATCACACCACAGTAATACACAGCGTGGACACGTGACCCAGAACACACCATCACGACTCTCCATCCCTTTATGACACTGATTGGCGAAAGAATAAGAAGATGACCAACATCAGGCTGTCTTTCCTGGATTATGCAAAGTCCTCTTAACTATGGCATGATTGGCTTAATGATAGAGCCTTGGGACTGAATGTAGCCATGACTTCCACATGTAGAAGGAGAGAAGAGAGATAGAGACAGAAACAGAAAATGGACAGTCACATCTGACGACATCTTTGAAGTCCCTGGATCAATTTTTATGTAATTCCCACCCACTTCCATTTTTCCAAGTTAACAAGAGTCACTAGATTTCCATTTTAGGGCTGCCTGGTTTGAACTGGATGTTTTCCCCCCTCACAGTCAAAAGAATTCTGTGTATTTTGTAGAAATCAAGCTCTTCAGGTAAGATCACATGGCCAGGTGTATATCTCCTAGAGAGATTCGCGTTTCTAGGGGAACCCTGGTCTCTAGTAAAACTCCTTCCCTACACCCTTTGCAGAGAAGGGAAGGGGGTGATGTTCTTTCTGGTTGATTGAATTAATGGATAAAAGACCACAAGCACAGGGCCTGTACTCCGGAGCCATCAGCCACCATTCTTCCTGGGGGGAAGGCACTGTAGATACGGCCTTCATCACAACAGATGTGGGTCTTGAAGGTGGCAGTCATACAGTATTGGAAAATTCTAGTAAATATTACCCAAATACCCATATTTTTCTTCTTTTAGTTTTGTTGTCTAGTTCTCCCTCAGATAGCACATGTGTCTAGGGAATAGGGACTCTATTCCCAGCTCCAAGGCAGGCCTGACTGGTGCAGGGTGATGAATCCACTCCCTGCTAGTGATTGGCTCAGGAGACAGGCCTAATCCAATGGGGAGAGTGCAGGGGAGGGGCGTGTGACTTGAGTGGCCCAATGAGAGTGAATTTTAGGACTGTTTGTTGGCTTGTGGAGGTGCTGCCCTCTCTCTTCCCCAAGTGTCCTGGGCAGGAGAGTGTGGCAGACAGGAGGGAAGTGACACCAAACCAGAACAGCAAAAGGATGCATGCCAGGGCTTTGCAGAGGACCTGGAACCAGAGCCCACCCTCCCTCCAGACTTGCAGAGATGTTGAGCTGCACAGTCAGGTACCTGAAGCCCAGAGCATCCTCACAAACCCAAGCATATATACTTTTTAAACACCAAGACTACCAAGTAACCAGGAGCTCTGTGCTCCAGACTCCTGCCTTCAGAGCTCTGTGGCATTGGCATTCCTAAAAGCCCCCGCCTTACTTGAGCCTGGGGCTTCTCCTGACACCTACTGCTCCCCCAAGATTACCTTTCAGTAAAAGTTAAAGGTAGCTGTTGATGGACAGGGGCTCTGTGGGCTGTTTGCAAATAGATTGCAAGGGAGAAATGGGTAGAATCCTAAAGGATGTTTCAGATAAACAATAGGAAATGGAAAGGGTCCATCTCAGAGTTCCTGGTAAGGCAGGACAGAAGACCTGGGAACAGGAGGGATTTAAAAAGGCCACCTGTAGAAACCAAACTATCAGACCGATGCATGTGTATCTATGTGTATAGCTGCACAATTCACAATTACCAAACTATGGAACCAGCCAAGATGTCCATCAACAGATGAATGGATTACAAAACTCTGGGATATGTACACAATGGAATTTTACTCAGCCATAAGAAAGAACAAAATCATGTCATTTTCAGGGAAATGGATGGAACTGGAAAATACTATGTTAAGTGAGATTAGTCAGTCACAAAAAGTAAAAAATCGGATGCTCTCCCTAATATGCGGAAACTAGGGAGGAAGTGGGACATAAGAGGGACTCTAGACAAATAAGAAGAAACCTTAGATGAGCAAAGAAGGTGACTTAACTGAAGGTGATGGGGAGGGGACACCCTAATGCACATGATGTACTTTCACAAACATATCAAAGTTAATCACTAAATTGAACTTGAGAAGGAGGGAGGGGGAGGGAGTAGAGCAGGAATTGGGGAAGGGTTAAATGAGAAATTGTGCATGTATGCCTTTACCAGCTTGTACCTAACAAAGATGTGTGATTACAATGCACCAATTTAAAAAAAAAAAAAAAAAAAAGGCCATCTGTATCACCGTCTGTGAAGTGGGGGAAGGTGACAGGGAGGTGAGCAACCCCATAGGCACCTGGAGACCAGGGCCCAGTAGCCCACAAGATAGCTATTCAAATTAAGGATTGAAATTGGCCAAAAGACATTGGCTTCCCCAAACCCAATTCTGACCAATCATGAACCTCAGTAAGGTTTAAAAGCCCACCTCCCAAGAGCTTCACTGGTTACTCCCTTAGTGTGTCTGTGGGGGAGGGGAGAGCTATTTTTATTTCCTATCTTTCCTTGACTTCAAATAAATCTTCATATTTCTCTACCCTTCATTTGTCCTTGGACTTCATTCGTTGAAATCCACTGGACAAGAACCCAGTATGAGGAGACACCCTCGTTTCATGGGGTTGGACTATTTGCTGCCTGGGTTAAAAATAGAAGTCTGTTATTCAGAGTAGATTACCACCCACCTGTGGCCTGTTTCCTAATGTCGAGGAGTGGACACGTCAGGACCTGCGTCTCGGGGAGCCCGCCCCGCAATCTCCGCCGGGGGTGGCCAGCCAACTGAGATGCAAAGCCACAAAGCCCTTGGGCAACCTGGGCAGCTGCGTCTGTGAGTCAGGACAGGGCGGGCCAGATCCCCAGCAGGGAAGGGAAGCAGCAGAACTCTGTGCCCCAGAAACACGTCCTGGCACACAGCTCTCTCCCACACACCTGCAGCAGTGAGGCCTGGTTACTGACCCCAAAAAGTCCTTTCTGCTTCCCTGAGGTTCACAATCAGGAGCTGAACAGGGGATTACGAGTTCCAGCACTGGTTTTATCCGGCGTATGTGTTAGTTAGGTGGCACAAGGCTAGGCTCTCAAGCCTTCTGAACATCAGTATCTTCATCTATTAATTGGGTGGGGGGCACAAAGGATTTGGTTTCTTCTCCACGGCTGATCGCTGGCTGCCCTGCCCCTTGGGACACAGAGCACACACTGCCTGGGGCTCAGCCTCCTCCTCCCTCTTCAGGCCTGTGTTCTAGTGGTCCTCTTGGGGCTCCCTCCAAGCCCCTGCACCCCACAAGTGTGAGCAACCTGGCCTTCCCCCAAACAGCCCCGCCAGCCCATCCCGTGCCTCACCATCTGCCATCGCCCACACTTCTCAGATGCCTGAGTCGCCTCAATTTTTTATTTCATTAATTAAACTAGCTGAGCAACAATAGCTAGCTTGCCCAATAAATCGATAGGCGGCTCTCCTCCTGGGATGAGCAATTTTTTTTGGTTGGGTTTTGGTTTGGAGTGTGTGTGTGTGTGTGTGTGTGTGTGTGTGTGTGTGTGTGTGTTTGGTTGCCACTTGGAATTTTAAAAATGAGAATAAAATCAGGAAGAAAAAGAACACCATAGAAACCGAACAGGTGGGTCCCTATGGAACCGATAAAACTACTCCAACCAGAATTTCAGTTTTCTACCCATCCCAGTGCCAGGAATCCTATTAGTTTGGGGAAATAATTTCCTTTTCTTATGAATGGATAAAAGGGTGTGTCACTAAGCCAGACTGAAGACAGACCTTAGCAGATGAGAAGCCCCACGCTGACCACAGTGGGCGCCGCTTCCCTCCTCTCTGTCCTGACAGGCTGTCATTGGGCTCACCCACTAAAGTGACCGTGAGATGTGACAGCAGAGAATTAGCTCTCGGTACCCCACAGACACCAAAATCTTTGGATGCTCAAGTCCCTTATGTAGAATAGCATTGTATTTATCCACCTATATACACCCGCTGGTATATTTTAAATCATCCCTATACAACATACAATACCCAATACAATGTAAATGCTATCAAATAGCTGTCATACTGTATTGTTTAGGGAATAGGACAAAAATAAGTCTGGGCATGTTCAGTACAGACATAGTTTTTCCCCAAACACTTTTTTGAGGATTTAACCCAGGGGCATTCTACCTCCGAGCCACACACCCCCAACCCTTTTTAATATATTTTTTAAAATTTTGAAACAGGGTTTCCCCAAGTTGCTGAGGGTCTCACAAAGTTGCTGAGGCTGGCTTTGAACCTACGATCTTCCTGTCTCGGCTTCCCAAGTACTGGGATTACAGGTGTGCACCACCACGCTTGATTCTCCAAAAACTTTTGATCGGAGGTTGGTTGAACCTGTGGGTGTGAAACCTCTGGGTGCAGAGGGTGACTGTGATGACATTTATAATTTTACAAAGTGCTTTCCTACTTGTCCTTAGCAGATTGAAAAAATGAGACAGAAGCACAGAACATACCGGCCACAGAAGATCCCTCGGGGCCTAGCAGTTGGGAGCCCTGCACTGAACCGAGGCCTCCCGCTGGGTTCTGCCACCTCTCCTCTACGATGAAGCTGGCTGGCCAGGAAAAGTGGCTACAATCACCTCCCCAGGCCAGTGAGACCAAAAAAGAAACCAGTGTTCCCATTCCCAGTGTCTTGAGCCCAGCGGAGTGAGCTTCAGGCAACCAGAGTGATCCCTGCCCCAAGCGAACACCCTGCACAGGGGGGATGCCCCCAGCATCCTCTCCTGCCCCAGGGAACCCGAGCCCTTGGAAACCCCAGCTTTCCTCGGATCCTTTCCAGAGTCCCCCACAGACCACTTAGCACTTGGTTACCCTCCGTGACCTCCCAGATGTGCTATGATATCTCAAAAGGCCATCGCCAAACCCTGGCCTTGGAGAGACGCCCTAGGTGTGCTCCGTGGCCCACCCATTTTAAGGGACTGATATTGTCTTAAAGGAAATTGTTCTAGATATAGTAGGAGACAAATTATTGTTTCTCAAAGCCAATTTAGAATTAGAGGTAAGACATGTCCTTTACCCCTTTTGGGAAAGAGAGAAGCTTCATGAATGAACTGACTGCTGCAATATAGCCTCCTCCCTCCTACTTTGTTTTGTAGATTTCTGCCCTCATCCTTTGTTGGAAGGGAGATTGGGACTGAATGCAGAGTAAGTCTACCTCCCAGCTACACCCCCAGCCCTTTTTATTTTTTTGTTTTGAAACAGGGTCTCACTAGGTTGCTGAGAGTCTCACTAAGTTGCTGAGACTGTCCTTGAACCTGCGATCTTCCTGTTTCAGCTTCCCAAGTACTGGGATTACAGGTGTGAGCCATCATACCTCGCCCTTCATCCTTTTAAGAAACAGTTTTGAGCCTCACTCTGAGCCGGGCCCTGGGACTCTGGAGCGATGCCCAGGGAATGCTTCTTACAGACGCTGGCTGCTGACGGAGCAGACAGAGCTCTGGCTCCTGAGGACTGACGCCCGTATGCCACAGGCTGCTCCAAACCCTGGAGAACACGCCAGCTGTGTGCAGCCTGGCCCTCCTCCCTACAGCTTCATTCTAGAATGAGGGAATGTAAGGACTGGAAAGGCCAAATGCCATCAACTTCTTGTGCTATAAGGGGAAGCCAAGGCCCAGAGCAGACAAAGGAGGAAACCGGAGTCGCCATGCACATTAGTGACAGATCACCGTGGAAATCCAACGAGTGAGGGCGATTCTGCAGCCATGCTCTAAGCAGGCGGCTTGGCCCCACTTTCTCCACAACCTGGGGGTTTGGCTCATCCCAGGAGAGCTAGAAGGGCAGAGACAGCTCTCAAACAATGCTGACTGTGGCCAGAGCCAGAGGGCAGGGGCGGGCTGCAGGTGGAAGGGCCTCCCAAGACCACCTCCATCCCCACGCCCCACCACCTCCACGGTTTCCTGTGGGGTTTTTGGTACTGCAGCTGGAACCCAGGGGCATTCTACCTCAGAACTACACCTACCCAACCCTTTAAAAAAAAATTAAATTTTGAAATAGGGTCTCACAAAGTTGCTGAGGATCTCACTAAGTTGCTGAATTTGAAGCCTCCAACCTGTGATCCTCCTGTTTCAGCCTCCCAAGTACTAGAACCACCAAGGTTTTTTTTTTGTTGTTGTTTTTTTTTGTTTTTTGTTTTTTGTTTTTTTTTTTTTTCTCTCAAGAAAAGTGTTGGAAGCAGACACTCATGGCCATAGATCAGGACCCCACCAAAGCCATCCTGTGAACTCCTTCAGGGGAGTTCCCCAGGTGGGGGAAATCCTCTAGAATTTTCTTCCAGCACACCCTCCTTGGGCCAGCAGCACCCGACCCTACCAGAGGGGAGATTTCATACTCACAGCGCATCCAGGGGAAATCGTCCGGCTGGCCAAATGGATCTGCCCTTCCTGCTGGATTATTTATACTTCCATGACCTCTCGGAAAGGTGGAGCAGGCCAATAGCATTAGCTGGCCTGAGTGGGCAGTGATGGGGTTCCAGGAGCAGTGGCCACACCACTTCCCTGCGGAGTCTCCTGGCCACGGGACACACGCGGCGCTGGATATGCACAGCCACGCCTGCTGGGCCGGGGCTGCCCTAAGGAAGTTCACTCCTATCTTTTGCAACGACTCCATTTCCCAACGACTGTCTGGATCTGGAGACTGGAATCTTCTGCAAGCCTGTAATCCCAAGACTTGGGAGGCTGAGACAGGGGAATCGCAGGTTTGCAGGCAGCCTCCTCAACTTAGCAAGGCCTTCTGCAACCTAGTGAGACCTTGTTTAAAAAAATAAAACAAAGTAGGGCTGGGTGTGTCACTCCGAGGTAGAATGCTCTGGGTTCAATCCCTAGTACCACAAGAAAAAGAGAAAGACTGGAATATTCTCTATCTATCTACCTATCTATCTATTTATTATGTGATACTAGGGACTGAGCCCAGGGGCATTCTACCTCTGAGCTATACCTCCAGCCCTATTTTATTTTTATTTTGAAACAGAGTCTCGCTAGGTTGATGAGAATCTCACTACTTGCTGAGGCTGTCTTTGAACCTGAGTTTCTCCTGTCTTGGCCTCCCAAGTACTAGGATTACATGCATGTGCCACCACGCCCAGCCAGAATATTCTACAAGTGGATCAGCCTGTAGTCCCAGCATGGTCTCTTCAACCCCCAAATCATCTTTATCATCAATGGCAGAGTCATCAATAGGTTTCCCCGGGGGGGTCATTCTCTTTGGTCCCTCATTGCTTTATTTCGTTAGTTTCCACGTGATCCTGGTTATCAGCTTTGTTACCTCAGCCCTTGTGGCGCCCTTCTGGGGAGGAGACCCCAGGACACATGAAGAGACAATAGGCTGCAGGAGTCCAGCGTCCACGCCAAACCTTGCGATAGCTGGAGAGAGTTGCTACGCGTTTCACATCGCGTGCTTGTAGTGCTGGAGTGAAGAGACCAGGGCTGGGCTTTGCCCCTCCCTCCTCTGGTTTTTCAGCATTGCCCACTCGTCTTTAAGGAGCAGGTATTGTAAGGGTTAAGGGGGACCCAGGAATCCCGTTGGAGGCCGGAGGAACAGAGTGATAGAGAGGGAGAAAGTTTATTGTTCCTGAGTACAAAGGGAAATAACCAATATTTATAGGTAGGGTAGGGGGCGGTCTTGCAGGACCAGGTACGGGGCTTCATAAGGTGGGACGAAGGGGAAGAAATTGGAGCCGGCCAAGGGGATAGGCTGGCTGACCCCTGGGCACGGGAAGGCACCGCCAGCTGATGCCCATTGCCAGTTGATGCCCGGAAAAGAAACCAGATGTATGCCATGCTGGGATGTTTTTATGGGGATTCTGTTCCAACAGGTATCACTTTAGAATTAACTTTGATGTATTTAAAATAAAATGCTTATTTTAGTTGTATCACTCCAAGACAGACACCTGGAGAATGTTAAAAGCTCCCTGACCCACTGACCCTGGGACTGAAAAGCAATGAGCTCTAGGGCTGATTTTTCCATTGTGTTCTGGAAATTGGTCCAGAATTGACTGATTTTGGAATAATCATCCCAGTGTTCCTTTCCCACGTAGCCAAGCTTCGAGATAGTTACTACAGGGCCAGAGCACGTTGGTGTGCATGGTGATTTCCTTTCTTTGGGATTCTGTTTTTAGCAACAGGTGACGCAAAGAAGCCTTTTTTGAAACGCAAGGTGCTCAGGCCTGGTCCAGCCTTGAACTGATGCAGAAGTGGCCCAGACCGATGAGGCTGTGGTTGTGGGATTCTGGGGCTCCCAGGATTGGAAAGAGCCCCAAAGGAGCTCCCAAGCCACCACCCGCCCTGGCTCAGGGAGCCAGGCCTGGGCATCAGGATGTGTGTGGGCCAGATGTCCCCGTGGCTGGACAGGAAGAGCAGCCTCACAGTCCAGGCTGCAAATGAGCCTCCGGAGGAAGGGTGACAGGCTGAAGCCAGGGCGGGGGGTCCCAACAATGGCCGAGGCTGCAGAGATGGAGGACGCGGGCTGGCTGAGTGGACGTTGACCCAGAATCTGGGTCTGTGTCCCTGGTTTGGGAGGGGAGAAAGAACCCTGCCTGCTAATGACAGGGTGAGGCCTCTGTGAGTCCCGCAGCCCCGCCCGCCCTCCTGCCCTAGACGCTCTCTGAGCTCCAGGGTAAACTCCTACGGGAGCCGTGCAGAAAGAGTCCCAGGTGGGGACGCAGCCCGGCAACACGGGTGGCATGGAAGACGCCGAAACTCAGACAGTGCTCAGAGCCAGAGGGGGCTGCAGGCCAGCTTGGGGGTGAAGTCCCAGGGAGACAAATCTTGAAGGGCGACGGTCCCTGGGGAGCAGAGGAAGAAATGACCCTGAGAGAACCGGTTCCCTCCTGGCACCCATCCAGGGACCTTGGCCAGGGCTCAAAGCTGCCCCCAGTCACCCACAGATGGGAAGACTCGAGCCCCAGGGGTTTGGGCCTGATGTCCACTGGGGCTAGGAGGATAAAGGTGATGGTCCAGCCTGAGGGCACTGGCCTGAAGGTCACTGTCTCATATACGGGTGAGAGGGAAGCTAAGAATCGCCAGGCTCTCCCTTCCTGCTTGGTTCTCCCAGGTACAGAATCTAAGAGGGGCTGGCTTCAATCCCCAGTACCACCAAACCAAAAACCAAAAACAACAACGACAACAAAACCTCACCTAAGAGAGGACAAAGGTAAGTAAGTCACAGTCGTACCTCACCTTACACTTACGACATGTTTGCCCCATAAAGGACTCATTCCTGACATTAAATCAGTAGGACAAAGACGCCTTTAAATGTAGGGAGAGACTTGCCAGGCGTGGTGACACGCACTTGTAATCCCAGTTCTTGGGAGACTGAGGCAGGGGGACCTCAGGTTCGATGCCACTGTGTGGTAACTTAGCAACTCTGTTTCAAAATTTAAAAAAAAAAAAAAAGAAAAGAACTGGGAGCTCAGAGGTAAAACACCCCTGGATTCAATCCCTAATAACACACACACACACACACACACACACACTCAAAGACTTGAATATATACTTTATAAAAGAAGGTATCCAAGTAAGAAGGTATTTCAGTAAGCAACTGAGCAGCTGAAAAGGCCCTCAACACTGTCAGTCATCGAAATTATGCAAAATAAAACCACAACAAGGTACTATGACACGCCTCGCCAAATACTAACACTAAAATGAGTGATGACCCCAGGGTACGATCACGTGCAGCTCCACTGTGAGCCTGCCACAGCGTAGGTGCTTTGGGAAACTGCTTGGCAGGAACCACGAAAGCTAAACCTCTGCTTGCCTGTTGACTGTCTGATCACACCCCAGAGCAGTGCCCAAGAGAAACTCGAGCTTGTGAGCTCACAAAGACGTGGCCTACAGTGTCCACTGCAGCTGTACGGTCTGGCCACAAAGAGGAAGCAGCCCTAATGGCCATTAGCAGTAGAATGGGAACGAGAGATCGCAGTTTCCATCTCCCTGGCGGCCCCAATCTTTGTTCCCCATAGGACCCCCTGTTGCTGCTCAGGACAGGCAGGCACAGGGGTCAGAGACCCAGCGTGTGGGCGCCACAGAGCCCAGATCTCCTGCGAACAGGTTGGACGGGGCCTTGGAGCAACAAGGTGAAGACTGAGTAACAAAAACTGTAGCTGTGTTCATTGAATTAAGCTCCAGCTGGGAGACTTCGCAAAAAAAAAAAAAAAAAAAAGATTTAAATTAATAAATGATTGATATTAAAAGAAAAATTAACATTTTGTTTATCTTTATACTTTTACTGGTGCAATGTAATTGTACATCTTAGTGAGATGCAAAGTGATAAAAACATACGCAGCGCTTGGTGTAATCCCCTTTGTATAACCACCCCCACCTGAAAATTAACTGTTTTTTTTTCAGAACTGGGGATTGAACTCAGGGGCATTCTACCTCTGAGCTACACCCCCACCCCACCTCCAGCCCTATTTTTTATTCTTTATTTTGAAACAGGATGGCACTAAGTTGCGGAGGACCTCACTAAGTAGCTGAGGCTGGCCCTGAACCTGCGATCCTCCTGTCTCAGCTTCCCAAAGTACTGGGATTAGGAGCCTGCATCAGCACAACCTGGCGAAAATTAAAATTTTAAAAGCAATCACCAGCTGCTGGGCACACACACACACACACACACACACACACACACACACACACACTCACTCACTTTGCTTGGGCTGGCCTCCCTCTGGCCTCCTTTCCCCTTGGATGCTCTTCCTTGGCCTCTCTGGGTCTTGCTGTTCCTCTTGTCCTGCGCTCTTCTGCCTGGTCCTGCGGCCTCTGGGTTCTAGTGTATTCCTCCAGACCCCCCAGCCCCACAAGCCTCCGCTGCAAACTGGGTGGGCTTCTGCCTGTGGGGCCTCTGCCTGCCCCTGGGTCAGCTGGGCAGGCCCTGCGGGGCCCCCCACCCAGAAGGCAGCCACTTGGGGACTTCCCTTCCTCATCCCTCGGAAAAAGTCAGGCCTGCTTTTATTTTCTATTTCACCCCAATGCACTGATCACCAATGCCAGGTGCTCTGCAGGTTCATTGAGGGCGCCTGGCCTGCAGGGACAAGTGTGGTACACAGTAAACCTCATAGAGAAAGGTGAGGGTGTGCTGCCCAGGACCGGTGCCGCACCTTCCATCCCATCCCTAGTCCCGCAGCCTGGTCTCTGTGATGTCTTTGAGTAGAATTATCCACCCCAGATTCCTTCCTGGGGACAGGGAGGAGCAGGTGTGGGTGCTCTGGCACTACTGTGGAATACCAGCCACCTGCACAGGTGTTCATGTGGTCCCAGCCCCACCTGCAGGAGCAGGTCGGGAGCAGGCAGCTGACCCCACCCCGCCCCAAGCTCTGGAAAGTCCCCGGGTCTGGGCCCCAAGACCTGACCTAGAAGACCCACAATGCATCAGGAGACTAGGGAAACCTCCCCTTGCTCTGACTCTAAGTTTATCCACCTGTACAATGGAAAACAGGGTATGGCATTGATCGGTGGCTGCCTGAGGAGGCGAGCTCTTGGAAAGTCATACTGTCAATCAATTTCACTTTAAACAGTACAGACCCAAGCTAGGCATGTTGGTACATGCCTGTAATTCCAGTACTTGGGAGGCTGAGACAAGAGGATCACAGGTTCGAGACCAGTCCCAGCAATAGTGAGACTCTCAGCAACCTATAAAAAGGGCTGGGGGTATAGCCGAGAGGTAGAATGCCACTGGGTTCAATCCCCAGCACCACACAAGAAAAAATGATGATGGTGATGATGATGACAAAGATGACGGTGATGACACAGACCCAAATCTGTGCTGAAAGTCATTCTAGCCAAGATGAGAGCCTGGAATAACAGAACAACACAAAATATGATAATAGAACATTGCAGAAGACCAGTATGAGAAAAAAATTCAAATTGAAAATATTTTAAAAGTCCCTCATTTAATGACTTACTACATTTTGGGATAAGACTACCAATGTTTAATGCGCGCGCGCGCGCACACACACACACACACACACACACACACATGCGTACAAATTTAATTCTTACAGTCTATGAGGGAGAGACATCCTCTTATCATATACAGTAGAAAACTGAAGTTTGGAAGAGTCTGTTGAGTGTTACATGGCTATTAAGTGGATTGCATCCTCTTAAAACTATCTTAATATAAGCCAGGGATGGTGGCACATGCCTTTAATCCCAATAGTGGAGAGGCTGAGACAGAAGAATTGCAAGTTGGAAGCCAGCTTGGGCAACGTAGCAAAACCCTGTCTCAAAATAAAAAAGTAAAATAAAATAAACAGGCCTGGGGGTGTAGCTCAGTAGTAAAATGCCCCTGGGTTCAAACATCCCCTCCACCATGAAACCAAAGGAAAACAAACAAAGCTACCTTCATATAAAAGACAAAATTAAAGCGGGATATCATGAGTGGAGAAAGTTTGGAAGAAGCTGAGGAAAAAATTGGGGCTGTTCCCATAAGCCCACCTAAAGCCGTGCCTGTCACACACTAAGCCTTGGGACAGTGTGAATGTGCTGTGCGTGTCCTGCAGGTCCCTGGACCAGGCAGGCAGGGGGCCGGGGCTGGGGCCACCTTCCATGAGCCTCCAGGCATCTCAGGAAGCCACCACCTCTCACCTGCCTGCCTTCCCTCGTCCTCCTTTTCCTCTCCCTTCCAAAGTGCCAGAACCTCTGTTGAAGCACAGAGAGTCTGTAAGGGGTCAGGGAGCCAGCCACGTGAGAGGCAGCAAAAAAAAAAAAAAAAAAAAAAGGAACCCCAGCCCACCTCCTTTGTGCATCCATACACCGGGGAAGGGACAGACGCATGGCTGGTTTTGTGCCTGAGGCCAGATCAGGCCCTGGGAAGTTCTAATGGAGCGATGCTTCTTAGTCACCCAGGAGAGCAACGAGGGCTTCCTGGAAGAGGTGACATCTGACTTTCTAACCCAGGATCTGAGGCTTCTCAGCTCCATTCCAGCAGCCCCCACAAGGTGATAACTGGGGAAAGTAGACTCAGGAGGCTACAGGAAGTGCATAGGTGGTGGTCCTCGGGGTCCTCCCTCTCCCCGGATGCGAGAGCGTGTGCACATGGGCATGGCGCTAATTTTTCTCACTGAACCCCAGTGGGTTCCCTTGCCTTGTGCTACACGGCTACATGTTTTGCCTGCCTGGAAACAGGGCAGGCAGCAAGGCGGGGTGTCGGAGGAGCTGCACGCTGGAGGCGGAGGTGAGCTCTCCCAACTAGCCCCTGTTGGAAGTGGACAAGTGCTCCCTGCCCATTGCGCAGGCCTGGCCCTCAGAGGGACCTGGGGCACTGGGTGGAGGCGGCCCCGCAGTTAGAGCAGGCCGGCTGTCCTCCTGTGCCTCAGCCTCGCCTCAGCTGGGCCGCTTCAACTCTCTGGGCCTCGCTGTTCCCGTCTGCTTCGTGGGGTTGCTGAAGTACCTGCATTGTCCCCACCTCGGCCCCTTCCCCCAGGTGTCGGCGACGCTGTCACCTGCAATGGCTGGCCTGATGGAAGCAAATTAAAAGTAATTAGCAATAATCCTAGTAATAGTAATCATAGCAATTAATAGTGGGAGTCAGAATGAGGCAAGCGAGCTTAGGCAAGCCACGGGCTTCTCGCCCTGGATCTCCGGCCCCCGAGCACGTGTGTGCTTAACTCTGCCACAGGCCCCCGACAAGGACAGTTCTGTGCCATCAGGGGCGAAATGCGCTATAAGTAACTAATCCCCTGGCAAGGAGAGAATTCTAAGGAAGTTCTGCAAATGACCGAGTTAGCACCGGAGAACTATTGCTTTATGTGCGACATCGAGGGGCAGTACAGGGTGGGAAACGCTCATTTCTGAGTTTTTCAGAAATTCGGGGAAACAGAGTGGCTTTCGACCGCGGGCCAAGGGGAGGGCTCATTTGTGGGAGCCTAGCATGTGGGTGAAGTGTGAGAAGGTGTGCAAACAGGCATGCCCACTCTCGGGGAACTTTCCACGAATTCCCAAAGGGGGTTCAAGGCCAGCCCCAAGCCACTGGCACAAGAACAAGGAGTGATACGGGGCAACACTCTGGAAGCAGTCATCAAACGTCTCACCCCCCAAGCAGAAGGGGACAGACCTCTTTCATCTGTCCATGCATCCAAGACCCTTCTAGGACATGGAGCGGGCTGGCAAAAGCCGTGTGTGTCACTAAATTGGTCACGTTTATTTGCCGCTCGTTTGCGGATACCAGACAGCCTTTTACAGAGGACGGCTTTTATAATTCGAGATGAAACAAAAGACGACTGCTTTGGGAGAGAGAATGTACTGGTTGAAAATGACTAGTACTAAAATGTACATGATTGATATTGGGAAAGAAAGAAGATACCGGGAATCTCAAGTAGGGAGGAGAGACCTTGCAAGAGCAGAGACATGGAGGGGTGGGGACTAGAGAATTTGATGTGGAATCAGAAAACCAGACCCGCTACTTGGCACTGAGCAGCCCTCCTCGCGTTCTCTCCTGCCTCGGGACCTCGATCCCCTCCCCCGTAGAATAGAGGCGCTGCTGTTCCGATCCCTGGATGAACTTTTTAAAGTGCTCAGCTCGACCTCTGTGATAATTCGGATTAAAGCCAGCACCCTCCATTCGGGTTTCAGAAACCAGAGTAACCCAGCCAGGGGAGAGCTCCTTTCTGAAGCCTCTCGGCCGGCAGTCTGAGGAGCGGCGTGGGCTTGATGACCGCACTGATGGCGCGAGGCCGGACTCCTGGTCACATGTCTGTGCCTCCGCCTGGGACGCTTACACCCACATCCCCCGCTGAAAGGCTGAGTGACGTAAGACTGTGCTCTCCACGGCAGCGATTCTCTTGTTTTACTCTCGTCTTTGTCATCGTCATTATTGTCATTGTCACATATAATTTGAACCATTTTATGTCGACACTGGTGACAGAGTTAGTTGTCCGAGGCAGTAACCACCGAGGGCTGGAGCCATAGAGCATTCCCACAGATGTGGCCACATCAGCACCCACACCCTCCTCCCCTCCAGCCATGGCCAGCTCCCGCCCGGCACCCTCTGGCAGCCCTGGGCACGCCGGGCTGGGCAGGAGGCTTATGCCAGGTACACGATGCCAGAGCCATAGGCGGGCCCCCTCGGCCAGCCCTGGCAGCCGTGACTCATGTCCTGGTCACCACTGGTAAAGGTCAGAGGTCAGCATTCAGAACCCCGTGCAGGAGACCGGCAGCGTAGAAAGGCTGGGTGGGCTGGCACCTGGAGGTTGCTCTAAAGGGTGTGTTTGGGGCATGGGGGCTGGGGTGGGGTCCCCGAGATTTGAGTCCCTGCAGGTGTGCAGGAATGGGGCTGCAGGTGGGACCAGGTGCTCTCTGAGCCAGTGGGTCTGTTCCCAGGGACTGGATCTTGACCAAGTGTGTCAGGACCAGCAGGAAGCGTGGGGAGGAGGGAGTCTTGGCTGCACACAGGTGAGTAGTAGGGCTTGGCGTCCACAGTCGGTGGGGTCAGGGTTTCTGCAGCGTTGGGCACACAGAAGTAGACTCTGGCCGGTGGGGAAGGTGAGGAGGTAGGCAGAATTCGGCTGAATGCCAGGGCAGGGCTGCAGACCCAGGGGCGGAGGCTGGGTTCCAGGGGTGTGGGAAGCTCTCTGTGTCCAGGGAAAGGGGTCTCCGCTGCTGGGCTGTGGTTGGCAGCCATCTTGGCCACCTGGGTCAGGGTTAGTCAAGACAGGTGTGATCATCACCAGGGAGCAGCAAGGCCAGGGACAGAGGTGTCCAGGCCGATGGCGACATCCTGGGGGCTGCAGAGTGGGTGCGTGTTCCTGCCAGGAGACACTGAGGGTCAAGTGGAGGTGGCAGTCGGGGGCAGAAGAAGAGTCAGACCCACGCAGGGCAGAGCATAGTGAGCGTCAGGAGAGGCCTGGCTGACTGGGTGGTCCAGGAAGGCTTCCCGGAGGAGGTAGCAGAGAGCAGAACCCTGAGGAAGGGGCACAGCTTCTACAGCACCTGGCCCTGGCAGAGGCCTCCAGGTCCACCTGTGCGCTGCCCACCGTGGACCATGCCTTTACGGTGATCAAAGCACCCGGGATCCTCCACCAGTCCTGTTCTCTCCTTCCTGCCAGAGCTGACCACACGTACTACTTTCTGTTCCTTTCCTGTCTGGCTCAATTTTTATGTTACCAAGAGGAGTTTTTGCAGACACAACTCCGATTAAATGGTTGTCCTGCTCAAAAGCCTTCAGTGGCTCCCTACTGCCCCGGGAGGAGCCTTCCCAGCTTTGCATCCAAGGTCCTTTGCAAACTGGTCTCAGCCTCCCTTGTGCTCCAGCTTGGAGACCCTCTTCAGATTTCCACCACCCCCAAAACAATAGATGACTTGCCATTTATCCCCGATTCGGCAAATATTGCTGCCCCGTACCCAGGCTCAGGCCACTCCCTGGAAGCCTCTTGGGTGATAATGGCGCCAGAACTTCCTGGGAGAAGCTGAGCCATCCCTAAGCAGGAGACGAGGGAATTAAAGGTAAGATGCAGAGTGCTTTCTCTCATGTTGCTCGTCTCCCACCCAAGACCTGTCCTCTTCCCTTGGGGATCTCACTCTGGCTGAAGGCTGCTGTCCTGTGAACCCCAGAGAGGTTTTCCCCAAGTTTAAAGGGCACCCCAGCTCCTCTCCACCATACCCCCTGCCCACTTCTGTGCTGCTGGTCCCCGCTGACTGGCGATGGCTCCCAGGTGCTCCAGCCTGGCTCCAGGGCAGGGCGGCGCAGAGAAGGCTCCAGCCACGTTGGCTAAAACTGCAACCCAGACCATGGGAGACGGGGAGCCAGGATATGTCTGCAGACGCCTGCATTGCAGCCCTGCAGGGCGCTGGTTGGACTTGTGCGGCTTGGCAGGTCAAGCAGACCCGGTCTGACACTAGCTCTGCGCCCCACCAGTTAGCGGGGCCCTGGCGTCTTACCACACCTCCCAGGGGCTCTGATTCCTCATTCTGCAGAATTGGGATAAAACTCCTTGCAGAGCTGAGCTCCGCCACGCTCTGCAGTCCGGGAAGCAGCAGCCAGACTGGAGCAGTGGCAGCCAGCAGTTTACAGCTGGAGGTGGTGGGGCTTCCAGGAGGCTTCAGCCATGAGAGCCAGAATGGTGTGCTTCCAGAACCTTCAATCTGCTCACCTGCGCTCCAGATCATGGGTCAGCTTCATTCTCTTCCTGCAAACCGGCTTCCTCCAGCATCAGCCTGGCTTTCACCGGGGCAGCAAACCCACAACATGGGATGCTGCAGTAAGAGTTTGCTGCAGACACGAGGCCCCCAGGGCCCTGAGCTGGAGACGAGTTTGTGGGAGGCTGTTGGCCAGGACTTGTAGTCTCCACTGCCGGGCAGCAGGGCATGGGAAGGGGCAGAGCCTGAGAACACAGCAGCCCTCAGAAGGTGCTGACACTCTTTCCCTGGCTGGGGATGTGGAAAATCCCCGTGAGGAGTTGTATTTGGCAGGGACGCTGCTTTGCAAACACAGGGTGTCAGCGGGCCAGGCCAGGCAGCTCCTATAGCCACACCAACCCCATGCACATTTCCCTGGTGGCCAACCCTTATCTAAAATCCTGTGGGGCAAAACGTCCCCAGGACCAGAGGAGCATAGTCCCTTCCTAGCTGGGTGGCACACCCTCCCCCAGAACTATCACCCAGCCTCTTCCAAGGACCATACTTACAGTTTCTGCCACCAAGACCCACACCAAGACCCACGACTTCGATCAGGTTGTCCTACCCTGGCCAAATAGCTCTGAGCAGAGCATCAAGGGAAGAAGGTTATAGCACCTGAGGACAGCTGGGGGGTTTTGTTGTTTTGTTTTCTTTTAGGTACTAGGGATTGAACACAGGGAACATTCTACCTCCAAACCATACCCCCAACCCTTTTTACTTTGAAAACAGGGTCTCACTAAGTTGCTGAGGGTCTTGCTAAGTTGCCGAGGCTGGCCTCAGACCTGCAGTCCTCTTGTTTCAGTCTCCCGAGTACTGGGATGACAGGCATGCACCGCCACACCCAGCCAGAGGACAGATGGTTCCCTAGCCTTCCTGTCCGCACCTCAGTTATTACACACATGCACAGACAATGCATCCATTAATATAATAAAGTAGGAATGCGGGGGGAGGGGATAAGTATCAGAGACAAGCGCAGTCGACCTGCGGCCGCAGAGTCCATGAACTTGCGTTCTGGGGGTCATGGCACATGGCTCTCTGCGTCCCAGGGACGGACGGGCCATAGTCAGTCCCGCAGTTCTCAGTATGAACGTGAGTGTGCGCCACTCCCACACTCTGCCGCAGGCTCTCTGTCACCGGGACAGTGTCTAATGCAACTCTGCACCCAGGCGGTGCCTGGCAGAGCAAGTAGCGCAGCCGAGAATCCTCCACGAGTGTTTTGGAGGCTGCCTCGAGCAGCAGTGCCTCATTCTCAGTGCCAGCAGGGAGCCAACAGGGCAAGTCTCAGTGGTCCCTTCCTACGGCACGCGCCTGCCATGCCTGCGGTTCCATCCCTCGTTAACCTTCAGTCACAAATGTGTGTTCTTTCGCAAACATCTATGTGGCACCGAGTATGTGCCAGGGCAGTCGCTGCCCTTGTGAAGCTGACTCTGGCGTCGGGGAGAGCACGCAGGTCACCCTTGTCCCAGGGAGGCTAAATATCAGCTGCTGGATGCTTGCAGACGCCTCTGTACCTCTGTGTTGAGCCCACGTGCTGGACTGATTCGAGTTTGAGTCTCCCGTCTGCTTCCCTGGTATTGGAAGACTTTGCTCCCCCCTCCCCCGCCCCCAGGGACGAATTCTTTCAAGACTTAAGAAGAAGGTCCAGCAGTCCAGGTTCCGGCCTTCTGGCCTGGCATGGAGCTGCTCAGTTTCGGATGAAGGAACCGGTTTCTGATGCTGTCCGCTGTCTTCTCCTCCTGCCGTCCACTCCCTCCCATACCAGCCAGACATCCGGCAGGAGACTGGCAAGGATGAGCCGCCCAGGCACCCCACGGCCTCTGTGACTGTCCAGAGAGAGGTCAGAATGACTGCACTGAAATGTGCAGGGGTGGGCCCTGGCTGCGCACAGCCCAGGACCTGCGGAATTCTCAGCGGGAGACAAAGAATACTGGCGAGAGAGAAGAGTCGTTGCATTTAAGCTGAGGAGCAAAGAAGGGAGCATGAAAGCAGCGTCCTCCAGCAAGGACATCAGCGAGCTAACTGCCAGAAGCAGCCCAGCTTCCCGCCCTCCCGAGGGCCCCGGCTGAAGCGCTGGATCCTGGGAAAGGGAGGATGATGAGTTGATGTCAGACCAGCCCGCTTTGCATCCTAGCTTCTGTCCGGATGCACTGGATGTGTGGGAACAGGATACTGACCCTCCCTCCAACCTCCAGTCCTTTCTGAAAATGGACTTCACACACCCATCTGGGGCTGTGGTGCAAAATAACTAGGTAAATGTTGAGTTTAAGGCTTGGGAGCTTTTTTTTTTTTTTTTTTTTTTTTTTTTTTTTTGCGGTACTTGGGATTGAACTCAGGGGCATTCTATCTCCGAGCTATACCCCCAGCCCTATTTTTTATTCTTTATTTTGAAACCGGGTCTCACTAAGTTATGGAGTGCCTCACTAGGTAGCTGAGGCTGGCCTCGAACCCGGATCCTCCGGTCTCAGCCTCCCAAATGCTGGGATTACAAGCGTGCGCCACCATGCCCGGCTCTTGGGAGCTATTTTTACCAACAATCACAAAACAGATATACACTTACAACCTCCAAAGTTTACAGAGAAGATCAATGAGGCTTTTAAATAGATTTTGCGGTTTTGTTCTTGCCTGCATTGCTTGAGACTTGCACATAGAAGCACTTAATAAATATCTGCTGAACCAATTAGTGAATAAATCAATGAAGTAGTGTTATTTTCCTCACCAAAACCTCTGCCTATGACAGAAAAATCCAAGGTCGATAAAGAGCAACAGCAAGAAATGCTGTGTTTGCAGTGTCAGTACCTACCACTCCTGGTTCTCTCACCCACTCACCTGCTCAGCCTCTTCCCCTGTGCATATACTCTACAAGGGCCCAAATCCTCAGCCTTCACCTCCAAAGAGCCCTTCCTGGCTTTGCCACCCTGGGTTGTGGCCTTGTGATACCTGCTTCTTTTCCACCAGAGAAGTTGCCTTCAGCTTCGAAATCTGGCTTAGGTATCACTATCTTTGGGTGGTGGTGGTGATGCTGATGGTGATGGTTGTGATGATGGTGATGGTGATGGTTGTCATGGTGATTATGGTGATGGCTATGATGGTGGTGATGGTGATGGTCAGGGTGATGGTGACAATGGTGACAGTGGTGATAGCGATGGTAACAGCGGTGGTGCTGGTAAGGATAGCAGTAATACTTGTGATGGTGGTATTTATGGTGCAGACACCACATAAATCCTCCCCATAATAATTATTTAGTTGCAACTGTTATGTAGCTAAAAAGATAAAGTATTGTATTATATTCCCTTTTCCCTTCCTGAAATTCAAACACGTGTGTGTGTGTGTGTGTGTGTGTGTGTGTGTGTGTGTGTGTGAAGCTAGGGATTGAAGCCAGGGGCATTCTACCTCCAAGCTACACCCTTACCCTTTTTTATTTTTGTTTTGAAAGAGAGTCTCCCTAGGTTGCCGAGAGTCTCACTAAGTTGCTAAGCCTGAACTCCAGTCAGCGAATCCTCCTATCTCAGCCCCCCAAGTACAGGGACTACAAGTGTGTGACAACACTCTCAGGCTTCAAACATGTTTTAATCTCCAGACATTTCAACTCTGACCTGTTCCTGATCATCTGTCCCTGAATGACAAGGTTTTGAAGATACCCTTTGACAGATGAATGGGGGGAAATAATACAGCATCCAAGAGAGAGATGGCGGATAGAAAATGGGGCTAAGGTCCTCGCCTGCCCTTCCCTGCCATCTACTCCCCTCCGGTTCACTTATTGATCTACTTCAAAGATTTTCCCGGCCGCCTCTCTCTGCGGGCGCTGTGGTGAGCACGGGGAATGTAGTGCTAAGCAAAATTCCCCAGGCTGCCCCAAACTTGGGTTTCCCCCAACAATGCCCCGCTGCTTGTATCTGGAATTCAGTAAGAGTAAAGTCCACCATTCATTGATGGCTTTGCACACCCAATAGTCAGCTGACCTAAATAATTAGGTCCCCAAACCCAGAAATTTAATACAAGGGGAAAAGGACAGAGACCTACAATTCTTCACCTGGACTTTGTTTTGCTTTGTTTGTTTTAAGAAACAGGGACTTGCTATTCCCCAGGCTGACATCAAACTCACAATCCTCCTGCCTCTGCTCCCTGAATGGCTGGGACGACAGGAGTACAGCAATGCTCTGGCTTCTCAACTGATCTCTTAAGTTTGGTAAAGGAATTGCAGTGACTGTCCATCACCAGAGGAGTTGTCGGAAAGGGAGACCTCATCTCAGGACCAGCAGGGTCCTTGGCATACATGGCAGAAAAGAATCACAGCACACACCAGTCAGAAACACAGACGTATTTAGGAAAGCAGAAGACACACATTCCAGGGAGAAAGTGAGCCAGCTCCAGAGAAAGAGCAGCCCAGTAGGTCTGGGGTGTTAAATTTTGGAGGGACCGTAGCTAGAGGTTGGACTGGAGGAGGAGCCAGGGTGGAGTTACACAATTTCTTGCCAGTTTTTCTTGCGCATGCGCGTTGTTCTCGGTTTGCTTTTTCAGGTCAGGGCCTTTGGGCTGCTCAGAGTTGCTTGTTTTTGCATTTCAGAAGATCACGGGTTTTTCCTGCATTCCAAGGGTTCACGGAGACTCAGTTCTTTGGAGGCTCAGTACATCTTTGTTTTTCTGTATCCCTATCTCAAATCCAGACTGCCTGAACTCTTGGGACTATTTGGTGCTTCAGAAGGAAGGAGGTGAGAGGGCGGGGTAGCCAGACAGGAGTAGCCAGGGGGTCCTGGAGGGAAGAAGCCCCTCTGGGGCCGGACATAAGATTGCTCAGCACAGGCAGGCCAGTGGGGACAGGAGGTGCCGGCGGGGGGGGGGGGTCACTGAGAACTCTAGGGGGGGCTTGTCACTCCTGAGGGGCTTCCCATAGCTCCACCTCTAATCTTAGGGACACACCCTTCCAGCAACTGGAGGATGACAGCAAATGCCAGCAGGGGTTTCTCTGGAAGATGAAACTCTACTTTGCCTCTGGAGGTGCTGTGACAAAAACCGATTTTCCTGTCATCTGTGTAACTTTGAGGCTGTGTTCCCTTCCGTCCTCCCCAGCGGTTCCTAAAGAGATGTCCGACGCCCGCGTTCTCTTGAACTCTGCTTCTCTTTAAGTGAAACTTCAATTCTGGGGTGCTTACATAAGGCTGCTTTCTGCAGACGCCCAGCCCCCAGCCACTCGCCCTGCTGGAGGCCCTGTCCCAGTTTCCTAGGCTGCCCCTGCATTGCGCTGGTTCCCTGCAGTGTCCAAAAGGGAAGGAAAAGGCCCCGTCCACTGCAGGGAAGGGGCTTGTCTTCTCAGCAAAGTCTGCAGGTAGACGTCCTTGGCCTCTCCTCCACACCTACTTGTGTGGGTGCTGGGCCTTCACCCACCTTTCCCGGGGCATCCACACTGCAGCTAAGCCTCATCCCCTTCTCAGTACCCCCAGCATCTTGGCCACCCCAGGGCTGTCCCCCTCTTGAAAGGTCCCCCACCCCAGCTCCCTATATCATCCCAAATAAACTCTCCAGTGCAAATGCTCCCCCGCCAGAGCCTCCCCAGTTTCCTGCAGTTAGAAGACCTGGCACCCTGTTCTCTTCTGCGCCAAGGCTGACCTGCACACATCCTGTGACAGGGACCACAAACTGTTCTCCAGTGGCTCACCTTCCTGGTTTCAACTCCACCGCCACCACCCCATGAGGAATCCGTGAGTCCTGCCTGGAGCTGCTCCAAGTGGGCACGGCCTGCCTTCAGCCATGAGGAGGGGCTCCAGCAGACAGCCTCCAGCTGTGGGCTCCTTCTGGGGCTCCCCTCCCAGGGCCGGTGGTGTCCAGAGACAGAGCAAGATGGAGAGTTAAAGGGGCCAGCCAGGGACTCTACCAGGCCATAGTCTGTCCCAGCTCAGGGGGCAGCAACATTGTAGCTCAGCTTTCTCACTTGCTTCACCCCACATCTGCCCCCTTCCTTCCATAGCTGTGGACTCCTGGCAAGCATCGTACACCCCCAAATCTATCACAGCATCTGCTTCCCGAGAACCCAGACAGCGATGCCAATTTTCTCCGCTCGGTCTTTCATTCAGCTGTGTTGATCAGCCCCTTGGACTGGGCGCAGGCGCTGTCCAGCTGCGTTGATCAGCCCCTTGGACTGGGCGCAGGCGCTGTCCTGGGCACTGAGGTCTAGCTGCACAGGATGCAGGGCTGGGGACCATAGAGGGGGGGACTAGAGACCAGTAGACACAGGAGAGGGGAATGCTGTGGGGACAGATGGGGCAAAGGGACAGGAGGAGCGCAGAACGGCCCCGGGTGCGGAGAGGGGAGCACGACTCTGAGGAGGGTGTGCGGTCTGAGTCCCGAAGGCAGAGAGGGGACCAGCCAGGGAAGAACTGCACACTGCCACCTGGACGGCGTGTCACAGGCTCCCAGGGGGGTCCCTGTCCCCTGTCCTTACCACCACGGCTGTTCTTCTGTTCAGGATCTCAGTGGTTGCTCCCACTCACCCCAGACCTTGGCAGTTTTCGAAACCCCTCCGGGAAGATCCCCATGCCACCCACCACTGGGGGCGGCCACAACTCCCAAGCCCACTGCTGGACCTTGGTGCAGCCAAGCCCTCAGCTCTGTCCTCAGCCGTACAGTATTCACCCAGCAGGTGACTTTACCAGATCCAGCGTCCCCCCCAGAGAAACCCTTTGTGGCTCCCCTCGCCTCCCCGGGACTCTGCAATCCCGTCACCTAGGGCCAGGGAGCTGCCGCAGAGATGCTGAGAGCTTTGCAGGGCTGGAGGGTGGAGCCGCTCCCCTGAGACTCCAGGGAGACGCCTTCCCTGTCCCCCACCCCCGTCCTCCTGGGGCCATCTTCTAGTGTCTGCGTCTGGGTTCAAGTTCCCACTTCATGAAAGGACACGGGTCACAGTGGGTCAGGGTCCACCTTTACGTGAAGGCCCTATTGCCACATATCATATCCTAAGACAATTGGTACAAGAATATCCTTTTACCTGGTGCTGTGGTTTCCATGTTCCCGCTAAAGCCCATGTTGAAATTCCAAATTTCATAGCTATAGTGATGGTAAGACGTGGAACCTTTTGGTTGTTGTTTTTGTTGTTACTGGGGCTTAAACCCCAGGGCATTCTACCTCTGAGCTACACCCCCAAATCTTTTAAATTCTTTTTAGTTTGAAGCAGGGTCTGGCTAAGTTGCTGAGGCAGGCCTGGAACCTGCTACCCTCCTGTCTCCGCCTCCCAAGACTCTCACAGCTCAGAAAGCCCACCATGGGAGTAACCTTGCCGCCCCTTGGTTTGTTTGTTTATTTAATCTAATATAGGGAAACTCCAAGCAGACACATCCCACCCACCCTCTCTGTGGCGAAGGCAGCCATCTCAACTCCGCAAGACAGCTCGCTCCTTCCCTGCCTCCCACCCCACACGCCTGTCGGAGGTTGGCAGCCTCCCTGCTGCTCCTTCCTGGCCCGTCTCCCTCTTTGTGGTTTCGGCAGAGCTGCAGAGTGAGGAAGAGGGACCACCGCTTCCTTTGCCCACGGGTTCCCATAGCAACGGGAGCTGGGGCTTCCAGGGAGCCAGTGGCTGCCTCTTCTCCAGGCGCCCTGGAGAGGTCACCTTGGATGCTCCGGCCACCTGTCCCCCCTCCTACGTGGTCTCCTGCATGTGCCCTTCCCCAGCCTGGTGCACCTGAAGAGCCCACTGGTGTGTATGGCTTGTCCCTGTCCCCCGTGTGCAATACCACCTGCTGAGTGGACTTGGCCAACCTCCCGCCCCAAGCACTCCTCACCCCTTCCTCCTGCTGTACTTCTGGCTCTTAACCACAAGCAGAAATTCTGTAACTGGTTTATTTGTGTATCACCTGACAAGAAAGTTCCACAAGACAGAGGCTGCCCAGCTCGGTGCCCAGTTTCCAGGGCCCTACCCAAGGCCTGCCTCGGGGTGGGTGTCCATCAATGACACAGGATTAAACGAGTGGCCCGTGTCCTCCTCCCCAGGTCTCAGCTCCCTCCTTCACCCGTGGGAACGCCACTCGTCCAGATGTGATGTTAGGCTACTTAGCATCTGTCAGGTGAACTTGACTTTGGAATTTTTCAAAATGAAAAGGGAAATGCTTTGAAGTCTGGGACAGTCTGTAGAATGTAGAGCTGTGTAACAAATGGCCCCAAACCTCAGCATCTGTGAACAGCAACCTTCGTTGCTCGGGGTTCAGTGGGTTAGAGCCTCCGGTGGGGCTCAGCCAGGTGGTTCTTCTCCACCTGGGGCTGGCAGAGGTCTGCCTCAGCTGCATTCACCCGGTGGCAGAAAGAGGGAAAACAGCCTCCATCTCTTGAGGGGCAGAGCAGCAAAGACAGTTTATCCACCGAGAGGACCACCCTCTCCTTCCAAGGCCCAGTTGGAAAGACCCAAGGCACAGACACCTTCCCCCACCAGAGCAAGTCCCCACCCAGCGAGTCCTGACTCCTGCGCATGCGCCTTGTTGGGAGGGAGGAGGGGGCATTTTGCTCTCCCGCCTCACCAATCAGAGCAGGAGAATCAGTGGGAGTTCCCATTTCTCCTCCCTCCCGCAGACAGCGCCAAGCTCGGAGGGGAGGCACCCCTGCAGTGTGGACCAAGCTGCAGATCTTTCTGAGCCCAGTTCCCCTGGGAACCTGCCTGGTAACTTTTGTGCCTCTCCGTAAGAGGTGCATGGCTACATAGATAGATCTAATAGCCTTTCAGAAGAGCAGAGGACCAAGCCCGGCATGGTGGCGCACATTTGTAATCCCAGTACTTGGGAGGCTGAGACTGGAGGATCCGGGTTTGTGGCCAGCCTCAGCTATTTAGTGAGGCCCTTGGCAACTTAGTGAGACCCTGTTTCAAAATAAAGGATAAAAAATAGGGCTGGGGGTGTAGCTCAGAGGTAGAATGCCCCTGGGTTCAATCCCCAGTACTGCAAAAAAAAAAAAATAAGAGGACCAGGTGAGCTCCCTACACTCGCCCCAACACAAAACCCACCCTTTGCACCAAAAGCCCAAACTCAAGAGTTTCAGGATCCACAGTTCTGAAGGAGCCCCTGAGGTCAGGTGGTGGGCGCGCCCTCTGGTGGTCAAACGTCAAACTGCAGGGAGCAGGCCCGGAAGAGCTGCCCTGAGCTGGAGGATGGACCCAAGTAAAAACCTCTTTGGGGCGTGGTGGCGCACGCTTGTAATCCCAGCATTTGGGAGACTGAGACCGGAGGATCCGGGTTCGAAGCTAGCCTCAGCTACCTAGTGAGGCACTCCGCAACTTAGTAAAATAAAGAATAAAAAAAAAAATAGGGTTGGGGGTATAGCTCAGAGGTAGAATGCCCCTGAGTTCAATCCCCAGTACCGCAAAAAAAAAAGAAAGAAACCTCTTTGGTGGCACATGCTTGTAATCCCAGCATTTGGGAGGCTGAGACCTGAGGATCTGGGTTCAAGGCCAGCCTCAGCTACTTAGTGAGACCCTGTTTCAAAATAAGGAATTAAAAAAAAAAAATAGGGTTGGGGGTGTAGCTCGGAGGTAGAGTGCCACTGAGTTCAATCCCCAGTACCGCAAAAAAAAATAAAAGCACAGATTCCAGGACCACCAGCATCACCCCGCTACGATCTGAACCGAGAGGCTGGGATAAGCCTGTGGATCCTTCGCTTTTTACAAATGCATTCTTATGGAGGACCCCAGCCTGTGCCTGTGGGTCTAGCACCGTTCAGAGGCCTCATGCAGGCTGGGAAAGGAAGCACCCTCCAGGAACCTAATCCTACCATTTGAGCGGCCCACCCAGCACAGTGGGGCGCCCTCCACCTTAACCCAGACTGTGGCCCCGCCACTGCTTCCAGAAGCACACACTGTGTGTCCAGCAGAGCCTCAGTCCCTTCCTTCAACCAGCCACAGCCAGCTTCTGCTAAGATGTCTCCAGGCCAGGCTGGTCCTGATGTGGAGAGAGATACAGCCAGGGCACTTGGACCTCACAGGGGGCTTTCCATCTGTGACCAGAGGTTTGAACCATCCCTGCAGCCTCTCAGAGGCGACAGGAAGAGACGCCATGCTTTGGGACAGCAGCCCCATGGAGCTGGCAGCTGAGCCTAGCCTGTTCCGACCCTCGCCTTCTGCCATGGAGGCAGGGGCTCCAAACAGGATCTGAAAGCCTTTTCTGACTTCCCATTGTGGAGTGACTCCTTCTGGAAGTAACTGTCATAGCTCAGAGGGATATCCTGGGATTCAAGAACAACACCGCTCAGTGGTCAAAGCTGGTGCATATTTCAGGGAGAGTCCAATATTTTCTTGAGCTGTTCTTAAAGGACCACAACCCAAAGAAGTTTAGAAACATTGCTGCGGCCGTATGTACCATGTGGGGAGAAGAAAAGCATGCGAACCGTCTGGAGTAAAACAATGGCGTAACTCACACTTGCATCACACTATTGCTGGACGCCATCCTAAGCACCGAGGCATGGACATTTCCTGGCCAACCTCATGACAACCCTGAGATTTAGGGATAATAATCGCCCAATTTACAGACGACGACGACACTGAAGCAAAGTAGCTTAGCCGTCAGGGCAGCCAGGATTAGCCCCAGCGGTGGCAGCAACAGCTTGGGAGGGAGGGAAGGAAGAACAGGGTGCTAGGGCTCGGTGCCTTCCCGCCAGTCTTTTCCAGTCCTGGCGTTTGGAGCCCATCTGAGTCCAAAGCCTGACCTCTGTCCAGAGCATGCCAGGGGCAGGTGCCAGGGACCAAAGGGCAGTCTCTGTGTGCTCACGGGGGACACGCTGCCCCCGAAGCCCTTTGCATCAGCCCCTGGCTCCCAGCACCAGAGCAAGCGAAGGAAACCCATGCTATGAACTGTGGCGAAGGAACCATTTGTTCCAGTTCCCAAGACCGGAGATCGGTAAGCACGTACCATTCACGCACTCGCTCTGTGAGTACTGATGGGGCACTCTCCGTGGGCCACATCCTGTCCTGCCCTGCAGACAGACACTGCAGGGAACAAGGCTGGAGCTGCCGTCCCAGGGGAGGAGGGGTGGTCCTGGCAGAGAAGCCCAGGCGCTGGAAGAGAGCAGGCTCCGGTTCCCGCTCCAGGCAGGTCCTGAATGCGCATCTGGATGGTGACTCCAAGGGCTTGGGTGTCCTCCTGTGTCAAGTGGGTTAAAAACATTCCAGTGTATGCGCGCCAGAGGGGAGGAATGAGAGACGGGAGACAATGCCTGTCACTCTGCCTGGCCCTTCAGGTCCTCTCCTGTCCTGGCAGCCAGGGCTGTGAGAGAATCTGCTCTGCCACTCCGGTCCTCTAGCTGGCTCTGGAACCCCTGTCCAGGACTGGGGCTCCAGGTGTAAGTTCCAGCCCCTGGGAATATGTTCAGAACATCGGCCAGAGGAAGCATGGTCAAGGTCATCCAGTTCAGGACTCTGAAGGCTACATCGCTTCTCCAAATAGCCTGAAAAAAAAGTCTGCCCTAGGAGGATCCAGGGCTGCTGGGGCTCACTGATTCCTGGAGAGAGAGAGAGTTTCAAGCTCTGTAGTTAAAGAAGAAACGTGCAAGATGGATTCCTGGCTCGAAGAAGAGTCTAGTCCTGCCCACGCCACCTTTGCAT
This sequence comes from Graphiurus murinus, assembly GCA_004027655.1. Classification (NCBI taxonomy): domain Eukaryota; kingdom Metazoa; phylum Chordata; class Mammalia; order Rodentia; family Gliridae; genus Graphiurus; species Graphiurus murinus. Next base: position 106,449 of record PVLC010002611.1, read on the forward strand.
AGAAATGCACTGTCCTTGGGGTTCAACCTGTGAGATCTGAGGTCTGTCCTTAGAAGACATCATCCAGGGATCCACACTAAAGACCCGGGGCAGGGTCCACCCCATGGAGGGGTGGCGGCTGGCCTGTGAGCGCCGGCTCGCTCCCGTTCCGCGGCCACATCTTGGGATCCTGTTCCTTACTGTGTCCCCTGGAAAGGTCCTGGCCTAGTTCATGAGGACGCTAGAGTTTGCCCCTGCTCTGGTCCAGCTGCTCACCTGGAGGTGTGAGATAGGCCACAGAAGCCAAGAAAGTAGGATGGATGGGCAAATCAAAGAGCCACGTGGAGATCAGACCCGCCAATCATCTCCTCTGGGCCTCGGGGCAAAGCAAGTGGCATGCAAACTCCCACGCTCTACACAGACATAAAGAAGAGAACCATCTTGGGGTTCCCCAGGAAGAAGGGGAGGTGTTTCCCAGGGAGGAGGTGAGCCAGCTTCCGGTGAGGTTACCTGCATGGAGACGGCTTAGTATCCATGGTCTGTTTGTTAATAATTCGAGCCGGGCGTGGTGGCGCACGCTTATAATCCCAGCATTCGGGAGGCTGAGACCGGAGGATCCAGGTTCGCGGCCAGCCTCAGCTACCTAGTGAGGCACTCCGCAACTTAGTGAGACTCGGTTTCAAAATAAAGAATAAAAAATAGGGCTGGGGGTATAGCTCGGAGGTAGAATGTCCCTGAGTTCAATCCCCAGTACCGCAAAAAAAAAAAAAAAATAATTAGCTGAGAGGGGAGGCAGTGGGTGGTGCTGAGAAAGCCTCAGTTTCTAGTCTTTCTAGGATTGACAAGTCACCCCTGCAGCTGGGACAGCCACCAGAGGCCACTGCAGGACTTCTGTGCTGTGAGTAACCTAGATAGTGGACACTATAGCGGGACGGTGGCCCATGGTCTCTGTGTGCCCACGACCAAAGGCTCGCCTGGGCCAAAGACTTCAGTGCTAAAGCAGGGAAGTCCTGGGCCCCCTGGGGCAGTCGGTCTCCCTCCCTCGGTGTGGGAAATCCCAGGCAGTGAGCAGCCCCGCGTGCTTGCACCCAGCCTCTGTGCTGCCCAGCCAGGCGCTGGGAGCCCAGACCCTGAAGCCCTCTGCCCACAGCTGGCTCAAGCAGCATCTGGCCGGCAGCCAGGTGTTCCGGCTCCTGGTCCAGGTACAGTTGAAGAGCTCATGCCCAAGAGGGATTCTGGGAAATCACATTTAAAGCCACAGAGGAGTATAGGCTGCTGGGGAAAGGGTATTCTAGGAGGCTGTGTGTCGCGTCCATAACCCTATTGTGCCAGGGCAGTGGGGTAGATTGCAGACAGGGCAAAGAAAGTGCCTGGAGACAGCGCGAGAGACAGAGGGTTTATTGGGGAAAGCCTACAAGAAATTAGTGACAGCCCAAGAAGAGTTCAGTGGCGACAGGCTGAGAGACGGAGCCCCCAGCCCTCACGGAGCTTTGCTGAGCAGCGCCTCCTCTCCCTCACGGTGTTTTGTCCAGAGGTGGCCGGCTGCATGAGTGACACGCAGCCTGTCCACAGCGCCCTCGGCTCTGCACCCGCTCAGAGAGGGGTCTCACAGTGGGCTGTAGCAGCAGTGACATCATTGGCGTCCGCTTGCTGATTTGGCTCGTGGGCCGGCATCCCAAGGCGCGCCTGTCCTGGGGTGCGTGCAGAAATGTAGCTGTCCCTAGATAACACCAGCGTGCCCTGGTTCCCAGTGTGCAGAAGAGGCAGCACTGGCCTTCTAGATAGGATGTATCTGGACTTTGCGGCTCATTTTTCCACTAACTTGGCTAGGTTTTGAGGAACAGAAAGAGAAAATTCAGGGACATGGTATTTTACTGGCTTCCTTTTCTTTAGGGACAATACACCATGTTGGGAAGGGGCACTGATCAGTGGCCAGCTGTGTGTTAAATTAACCCCCCAAATGTTGGGGGGGGGGAGCAGAGAAAAACCAGTTAAGAGGTACTAAAGAGGTCCAGGTCAGGGTCAGCCAACAATTTTGGCTTGTGCGTCCACCACCCATGAACTAAGAGTGCAAAACAAAACGTGAAGGTGGTGTTTATGAATCTAAGTTTAAAATATAACTCATAGGGAGCTGGGTATGATGGTGCATGCCTGTAATCCCAGTACTTGGGAGGCTGAGACAGGAGGATTGCAGATTTGAGGCCAGGCTCAGTAACTTTGTGAGACCCTCAGCAACATAACAAGAGCCTATTTCAAAATAAAGAATAAAAAGGACTGGGGGTGTAGCTCGGAGGTAGAATGACCTGGGGTTCGATCCCCAGTATCAAAAACAAGTAAATAAATTTAAGTTGTAAGTATAAAATATAAATGTAAGATGTATAAATGGTTGAAAATATCAATTAATACACAATACTTTTGAGTGTATGTTGTACCGGGGATTGAACCCAGAGGCATTCTACTTCTGAGCTATACACCCAGCCCTATTTTATTTTTTTATTTTGAGTCAGGATCTCGCTAAGTTGCTGAGAGTCTCACTGAGTTACTGAGGCTGGCCACAAACCTGGGATCCTCCTGTCTCCACCTCCCAAGTACTGAGATTACAGGCATGCTCCACCGCACCTGCCTCTAGATGTCCAATATTTTGTGCTGAAAATTATTTGAAATTCATATCTCAGTGTGCATCAGCAGAGTTTTCCTGGAACACGGGCCTGCCCTGTCACACGCATCTTGTCTGCAGCTGCTTCTCAGAAACCACCGCAAGCAGAGTCATGGCTACAGAGACCATGCCCTGCAATACCATGGCTGCTGCCATCTGGCCCTTTATGGGGAAGGTTCCTGAGCCCTGGTCTGTCAGCGGGGAGGTCCTGGAGACTTGCTTGAGGACCCTGGTGGGCAGGAAGGAGGGATCTGAGGAAGAACCTCCAGGAAGGGCTGATGGATGAGAGGGGTGGGGCGGCTGGAGGGCTGGAGAGAAGGCAGGCGTGGCTGCTGCATCTGCAGCCTGAGGACCTGAACATGGTGGGCCCATCTGGGGAAGCAGGATGGAGAGGATCCAGCAGCCTGTCTGGGGCAGGTCAAGTTGGGTAGGAGTAGGGGAAGTCCTTCATGGAGCATCACTTTGTTTGCTGGGTGGTGTGATAAGAAGAAGACCCGCTCCACCTTCTCCTCAAGGACAGGAGGTCCCGGAAACAGCATGAAAGCCATCTAGACTGTGGATGACTCCACGGAAGGGCCTGGGCAGGTGCTCAGATAACTGTGGCTGTTTGCACCCTCTGTGTCCTGTCACTGGACTGATGAGATAAACTCACAGGAAAGAGCTGCAGGCGAAGGGGCTCCTGGGGTGGATGTGCGGCCTCCTGCAGTGTTAGGAGGATCTCTAGCCTCTCTCTCCTGTATCTTGAGGATCATTGGTCGCCTCTCCTATGCCAGGACGGTCTCTGGCCTCCTTCTACTTAGTCACAAAGATCTCTGGCCTCTCTCTGCTCCGTCAAGAGGATCTCTGGCTTTTATTCCTACTGTCCAGAGGATTGCTGGCCTCTCTCTGCTGAGGGAGCCTGGAGCCCTGGGTTCCAGCTTGGACATCTGCTAGTTGGTGACCCGGTTATTTTGGAGCTTCTGCTTCCCCTCTCTGCAATGAGTGCTGGGCAGAGCACACAGAGATGGCAAATGAGTTGAGATGGACACACAGGAGTGTCCTTGGTAGAGCCAAAGCACTGCCACCAAACAGTGATGCTGTCACCAGTCACGGAGAGGCTGCTGGTGTTCGCTTACCTCCCCAGTCCTTGGGTAGGGGAGAGGGTGGAGCTCAGCCCTTCTGTTCCCCCTGAGTGGAACTATGTCTCTACTAGGGAATGAATGTCTTTGCATCTCTTTCCTCCCGCAGACCTGAAAGCCAGACAATGCATCGCCTCCACTTCCTATTTCTCCTTCTGGCGGGACTCCTGGTCCTTTCTGGGGGCCAGCCAGATCTGCAGCTTGAGGAGGAAGGTCTCGATCACAGTGCCAGTCAGCCGGGGCCAGAGGAGAGCTTCCCCAGCCTCCACATAGCCCACGGCAACAATGACTTTGCCCTGCGACTCTACCGCCTGCTTGCATCTGAAAACCCCGGGAGGAACATCTTCTTCTCCCCACTGAGCATCTCAGCTGCCTTGGCCATGCTGTCGCTGGGGGCCCGTGGGCACAGCCAGACCCAAATTCTGGAGGGCCTGGGTTTCAACCTCTCGGAGCTGTCTGCACCTGACGTACACTGGGGCTTCCGGCAGCTGCTGCGCACGCTCAGCCTCCCCAGCACAGAGCTGGAAATGCACGTGGGTAGCTCACTGCTCCTGAGCCAAGACCTGCAGGTGCTGCCGGAGTTCCTGAACGCCACGGCAGCCTTCTATAACTCCAGACCTTTGCGTGTCGACTTCAGAGACACCGCAGGGGCCACCCAGCTCATCAACGACCACGTCAAGAGACAAACTCAAGGGAAGATCTCCAACTTGGTCAGTGAGCTGAGCCCAGATGCCAAGGTGGTGCTGGTGAACTACCTGTACTTCAAAGGTGAGCAGCACCCAGCCTGTGGTGCGGCCACAGCTCAGAGCTAGAGGCAGGGAGCATGAAGAAGAGGTGCAGGCATTTGCTGGCCTGTCCATGGTCACATCCACATGCAAAGACCCTGAGCACAGCCGCCTCAGTCTACTTCCAAACAGCAGCTTGTAACCAGCCCGGAACAGTCAGGGAACAAAATTCTAGGAAACATTCCCAGACTAATAATCCAGGCAAACTAGTCATCGCCCGTGTGCTTCACACGGGCTGCTCTATGCACCATTGATCTTTGCTTTGTTGTTAGCTTTTTCATTTGAAAAATAGGGGAAGAAAAGACAAGAGCACACTGAGCTTCCCAGGGAGGGAGACATTGGCTGAAACTGGTTGAAATCCCCAGGGCGCTCTGACTAACCCTCTGCCTGGACACCTCAGTTCTTCTCCCTGACCCCGACCACCCCACCACCCAGCACCTCCAGCCCCCACTCCCTCCTCTGCAGCTCAGATTCAGGGCCTGTCAGCGTGCTCCGTGCAAACACTCCTAACCTCCCAGCTCAGAGGCTTGCTCTCCCTCTGCGTGCTCGCCTGGCTGAGACGCAAAGCTGCTGAAGCCTCAGGACAGGTGGGCTGAATCTCCAGCTGCCGCT
>PVLC010002612.1:0-24812 GCA_004027655.1 Graphiurus murinus
AATCATAACAAGGTCACTCACTGAAGTGAACCTTAGGGGGAGGGAGGGGGAGGGAACGGGAATGGGGAGGGAATCGGGGAAGGGGTCAAATGAGAATTGTGTGCAAATATGTTGTTAACAATTTGTACTTAACAAAGATGTACGCTATATTGCACGAATTACTACAATAAAAATTAAAAAATTAAAAAAAAAAAATAAGATTTCACACATTAAGAGTTACTGTAAATCTGTATACTCTGATGAATTTTATTTTGAAAAAGGACATTTTACTTTTTACAATCTAGAAAATTATGCCCTATTACAATTTTATAATTGTTAGATGAGAAAACATGACTATATTAAAATAATAATACCTATCTGTAATTGTCCAATGAGCCAATAATCATTTGATAATATTGATATGCATCAATAGACTGTTCATGTATACGTGGTCTAAAAGATAAAATTTCTGCTTCTTGATCCTGCAAATGCACTAAACTTCACAGCTTCACTACCCATTATCTTCCTTCATATGGCCTTTATTTTTATAAACAGGAAAGAAATTTTCCACCTTAAAAATTAAAACATAAAAATTATTGTTATTTTTAATTTATTCAGAATTCTTGGATTTTTTTTAATTGTGAAAATAAGTATTTATTTCTCTCAAACAAATTTCAGAAAAACATGCCTGTTAAAATGTGGTTAACGAGAGGCATTAGACCAATTTCTTCAATTATACCACTGGGGACACTGAGAAATGTAATGGAAGTTCTCAGGCTCTAGACAGCTCTGGTTCATGGCATGATTTGCTTGTCATGTTTTCTTGATTTCCAACTTTAAAAGTATAGGCCCAAATGGTAATATTTTATGATACGGAATCAAATGCATGCCCAAAGAAAATCCCTCTCTTTATATTTCTTTTTTTCTGATTTGATCTTTTTGTTGTTGTTTTAGAAGCCTTATCAACCTTTTAAATCCTCAAGATCCAATTGTCCTTAACTTCTTCTAAAGAGAAACTACCTATCCAAGTGTTTTCCACATTACGTATTTTCTCTTTCTGAAAAATTTATAGAAATTAAGTTTAATTAATATTGATTGTTTTAATGTGCAAAACTCTAACTCTGCCTTTTAAAGCAAATAGAAATCATAAAAGCATGGCATCATTCCACTAGCCAAATGCCAATAAAAATGGCATCAGTACAAAATCTAAGCAAATCCCCAATACAGAACATCAATAGTTAGAGTATCATGGTCTTTAGGTCACAGGAGGCGTGCCTTCAAATGAGAAATATGTGCATGTATGCCTTTAACAGTTTGTACCTAACAAAGATGTATGATTAGAATGCACCGATTAAAAGAAAAAGAAAACTCAAAGAAAAATAAACATAAAACCGACCCCCCCCCCGAAATTTTTAACTTACTTTACTTTTTTTTAATACTTTTATTGGTGCAATGTAACTATACATCACAGTGAGATTCAAAGTGATACAAACATATATGCACAAGAACTTTTAAAACCTTGGAGAAGCTGATCGTGATGGCACATACTTGTAATCCTAGTACTTGGAAGACTGACACAGGAGGATCGCAGGTTCGAGACCAGCCTCAGTAACCTAGTGAAGTTCTCCGTCACTTAGTGAGATCCTGTTTCAAAATTTTAAAAGGGGGAGCGCTGAGGGTATAGCTTGGAGATAGATTGCCACTGCATTCAATCCCTAGTACCAAGGGACGGGGCGGGGGGAAAAGACTTGGAGAGAGGAAATGATTTTATTTAAGAACAAACAAACACTGAATAATGAAAGCAAAATCTTGAGGAACTAAAGATGCCTTATGCCTGAAGTCAGGGAATATATGAAAGGAAAGAACTCCAGTTTCTTCTTCACACTGTGTTATAAGCGACCTGCACATTCTTATCTCAAAGGAGATTATTTTCTGATTTGACCATGGTTTTTAGAGGTTGTGGATGCCAGTCAGGAATTTTGATCATAAGCAGTTGTACGAATCAGCTATCACTTTATTGAAATGCCTGAAATAGCTACCTTACAAAGAGAAAAGGCTTCTTTTGCTTCATGATTTTGGGGTTTCCAGTCCATGGCTATTGCTCCCGTTGCTCTGGGTCTGGGGGGAGGCAGCACAGAGGGAACACTGGTGGAGCAAAACCACTCACTTCACAGCCCAGGAGGAAAGAAGAAAAAGAATTCTTGGATTTCTAAGTCATTCTCTGATTATCCAAATTCTACCTGTCATTTCAGGTCCTGATCAAAGACAATCTCATCCTTCAACGTCTCTCTGGCTACTTCTATCTCTACTACCTTTGAGTCTTTAATGTCGTACAACATCATCTTCATCACCTCTATTACATCATCTAATCAAAATTAACATGAGAAGTGTTATCCTAAAGCTTTCTACTAATGGGGTAGTAACTAATGCTAATAATAACAACAATGACTTAAAAGATCTATAATGCCATGAATTGAATTTTCATCTTTCTGTATTTGGTCTTGATTTCAAACAAAATTAAGATCCTATATGAGAAAGTTTTTATTTTACATTTGTTCTTATAGATTGACACATTTTTTACAAAGTATTATTGTACTCTGTCAAGTCTAATGTGGTAACTCTGTCCAAGTTAACACATACACTAATCTTTTTTGAGAAATTAATGATTAATTATAAAATGTGTTATATAAATAGAATTGTATTCTTGGTAATATATGATATATACATATAATAGTTTTATATATACTTATACATAATTATGTATATCAAGAAAAATGTATAAATTGTATAAAATAGAGATCCTAGAATCATACTTGACTAAAGGTATAATTATTTTCATTTTATTTCTTGACAGTTATGTTGGAAACTTAGCAATAAATTCATAAAATTGATGGTCTAAATTTAGTCTCCTGTGAATAATGTAAGTCTAGGACTTGCTTCATCTTTATTTTCTGTGCAATGCCTTATATGTTCATATGCACTTGGTTAACTTTAAATGACATTGCTGAGGCAATTAAGGCAATTGCACTGCCCTAGTATTATTAAAATGAATTTCCTCATTCCAGATAAAGGAGTTTCACAATTCCCTGTTAACTCTCCTTGCAAGTTTGCATAATATTTGCTGGGTTCACAAAGGTCCTGACAGGATGGCTAATTGGATCCTACCAAACAGTTAAACACAGTGACAATTTTTAAAATTGCAGAATTTACAATTGAAAAGCTATAGAAAGGTTATCTAGTTTAACCTTCCACACAATGATAAATCATTCTTTGAGCATTCAACATTTAAACAAGATTTTTTTAGTCTGAATTTTTTTTAATCCACAAAATATGTTTAATTCTTCCTTTAAATCCATGATAATGCAACTAGGTTGATTTCTCCAAAGTTGCATTTCTCCATTGAAGAAAAAATGTTCTTATTGCTTTCTAAATTGGCAATCATCAAGAATACAAACAATAATAAACAATGGCAAGGATATGGAGAAGTTGAAACTCTTAAACTCTCATATACTATTGATGGGAGTATAAATTAGTATAAACACTATGGAGATCAAAATGGAGGTTCCTTAAAAGACTAGGAATAGGATGACCATATAACCCAGCTGTAACACTCCTCAGTATCTTTCCAAAGAAATAAGATCAGAATACTATAGTGATTTTTTTTTACTTTTTGTGACTGACTAACCTCGCTTAGCATAATGTTTTCCAGTTCCACACATTTCCCTGCAAATGACATGATTTTCTTCTTATTTATGGCTGAGTAAAATTCCACTGTAGACATATTCCATAGCTTTGTAATCCATTAATCTGTTGATGGACATGTTGACTGGTTCATTGGTGGAAGCTAGGGAGAAAGTGTGTCACAAAAGAGACTCTAAACCAAGAAGGAGAAACCTTAGATGAGCAAAGAAGGGGACTTCACTGAAGGTGATGGAGAGGGAAGAGGGAAACACCCTAATGCACATGATGGACATTCACAAACATATCAAAGTCCATCACTAAACTGAACATGAGAAGGAGGGGGGGAGGGAATGGGGTGGGAATTGGGGAAGGGTTAAATGAATGCTGTCTTCATGTATGCCTCTACCAGCTTGTACCTCAATAAGATGTATGATTACAATGTACCCTCTCCCCAAAAAGAATACTATAGAGAAATGTGCATATCCATGTTCATGGCAGCACAACTCACAATAGTCAAACTGTAGAGCCAAACCAGGTGTCCCTCAATAGATGAGTAAAGAAACTGTGATCTATACACATAATGGAATTTTACTCAGCCATAAAGAAAAGAAGTATGCCATTTGCAGAAAAAATGGATAGAACTAGAGAATATTATATTATGGGGGATCAGCCATCTCAGAAAATCAAGAGTCATGTATTTCTTTCATGTGGATACTATAGAAAATATGAAAAAGGGAGACTTCAGAAAAATGAAGAAAGAGACTAGTAGAGTAGTGGAAGGTGGTTGGGAGGTAAGGATGAGAAAAAAGAATCTTGATGAAGGAAACAGTCCAAACTCTCCTATGTCCGTATAGGAAGGTATTAGTACCAACCTCACTAACATGCATGGGGAGGGTGGAGAAGGAGGTGGGATCAAAGGGAAGCACACCAAGTGCTGTGTGCATATATATTTGTATCACTTTAAACATTACTGTGATGTATAATTATAGTATACAACTAAAAATATATTTAAACATAAAATGTTAAGAAAGGTTACTCTATTGTTTTCCTTATTTAGGCAAAAATAGTTTTAAATAATAATTATAATGTTTGATTTCCTACATTTCCATTTTAATCTTCTCAGGCTGGTATTACAAAATGCCATGGGTTGGTAGTTTAAATAGTAGAAATTTATTTCTCATTAGTTAACTACATTAATCCCTTCCATGGGCACTCCACCAATGACCTAATAACTTTCCATTTGGATACCTCTTAAAGGTCATATCATGTCTTAATATGGCCAAACTAGGACCGAGTTTTCAATGCATGAACCTTTGGGGGATACTCTTAAACCATATCCAAACCTTAGAAGGTACCAAGACCATTCAATGGGGGAAGTACAGTCTTTTTGACAAATGGTGCTGGAAATTTGGGAATATACACATATAAGAGATTGAAGATTGACTATTACTTTTCATCATATATAAATATTAATTCAAAATGGATCAAGAACTAAAACTAAAGCTTTTAGAACAAAACAAAGAGGGAAATCTTCATAACATTGGATTTGACAATGATTTCTTGAATATGACACTCAAAGCATAGGCAACCAAAATAAAAATAGATAATGGAATCATCAAAATTAAATTTTGTGCATCAAATGTTATTATCAAGAGAGTGAAAAGGCAAGCCATGAAATTGGAAATTTTTTCAAATTGTGTTTCCAACAAGGATTATTAATATCCAAAATATATACAAAATTACTACAATTAAACAATAATGACAAGGAACCCAATTCAAAAATGGACAAAGTATTTGAATAAACATTTCTTCAAAGAAGACAGATATGGAGCACATGAAAAGATGCTTGATATCACTGGTCAGTAGTGAAATGCAAATTAACTCCATAATGACATATCAGGATACCATTTTATACCCATTGGGATGCCATTATCATTTTAATCATTATTATTGTTATTATTATTAGAAGAAGAGGATGAGGAGAAGGAAGAAAGGAGTAGGAGAGAAAGAAGAAACAGTGAAAAAAGGAAAAGAAAAGAACAAGTGTTAATAAGGATAAAGAGAAATAGGAATTCTAGTGGGAAGAAGGAAGGAGGAGGAGGAGGAGGAGGAGGAGGAGGAGGAAGGATGGGAGGAAAGAGTAGGAGACACAGAAAAAGCAGCAAAAAATAAAAAGAAAATGGAAAGAACAAGTGTAGGCATAGATGATAGAGAAATAGAAATTCTCCCGTATTCCTGGTGGGAATGTAAAATGGTAGAGCTACTATGGAAAACAATTTGAGCATTTCTAAATTAGTAATATACAGAATTACCACATGATTCTGCAATTCTACTCCTAGGAAAATACACAAAAGAAATGAAAAGCAGTGAACAAAATATATACTTGTACATCAATGTTCAGAGCTATATTACTCAGGTTAGTTAAAAGGTAAAAACAACCCAAATGTCCATTGATAGATGAGTGAAAAACTGAAATGTGATGCAGGCAGACAATGGAATATTGCTCAGCCTTAGAGAGGAAGGGAGTTCTGAATTATGTGACAATAATAATAAATCTTGAAGATAGTATGTTAAATAAACCAGGCTCAAAAAGACAATGTATGATTGCATTTATCTGAGCTACCTAGAATAGGAAAATTATAGAAACAGAAAGTAAAATAAAGTTTCCAGCAGGTGAGGGGGAAAAATGGGAATTTACTTTTAATGGGTCTAGAGTTTCTATGTGGGATGAAATTTTTTTTTCTGAAAATGGATATTGGTTATGGTTCCCTAGCATTGTGAATATACTTAATGCCACTGGATTAAACACTTTGAAATGATTAGAGTGCTACATTTCAGTTATGTATACTTTACCACAATAAAATATGTAAAATATCAAGTTATATAAAAATAAAACATTGTTCACATTTAGAAATAGAAGTGTAACATTTATTATATTTTAACTAGTAGAAGAGCTAAGTAATATAGGGGTCAAGCCATATATTTTAATATTTCAATAAATTTCAACACTTACTTGAGCATTCTCTACCTAAACACTGAGCATGATGTCTACAAAACACAAATATATCATTTTTTAGTGGAGACCCTTTGGAGCTTATAAAGAAAATGGAATTTTAAAAAAACCCTTATTTTTGACAACAGAGATCCTCTCTTATCTGTTCCCACTACAAACATACAGAAGCACCTGCTTTCCCCACTAACCTGGAGAAATCATCCTACAACACCTTCTGTACTCTCCAGCTTTCTCTCTCCTAGAGGTTAAACCAGACACTGAAAAATGTTTCTGCCCTTGATAGCCCCAAGTGAACTTTCTAGGTGTTTTTTCCTTAGTTTGCTCACCTGGACTTGCCTCCTCTATGTTGCAGAATGTTTCTCCCTAAATCCTTATATTTTGCATTTTTTTAAGAACTTCCATTTTTAACCTCCTTGCCACAAACTCACACTTTGATTCCTTTTGCTTCTGTTCCAGCTACTTCCTATCTGACCTCAGCATCCAAGAAATGCATAGTCCCACAGCCTCTTTCTTGCCCTACTTTCCAAAGAAGAGGTGCTCCTGTTATAAATGCCAATTTGCATTATTTTTATAAACACACAGCTGGAGATGCATTTCCCTACAGTACTATATGGCTTGACACCTAGCATATCTTCACTTTTTCATTCCTATTGTACAATTGATAGTTAAAAGACTGAAATCTTCAGAATCTAATTGAAACAAATATTTTAATTAGAATTATTTAAAGCTCCTCAGAACTACTTACCTCATCTTCAAAATATTGGCTTAAGAAAAGTGATCATAAATATGTATTAGCTATGGTTCCAAGGTATAAATTATTGCCACATTTAGATAAATTATTAATGCTACATGCTGCATATCCTGTCTGTCGCATGGTTCCAAATACTTGATTGTTTGACCACATCCTAGAGTAGCATGCCTTGTGGTTTTATCCCAAAATATTACAATTATATTGGATAGCTTGAAAATTTTTCAGGATATCATAATATTTCCCCTCTTTGGATATATCACAGACATACTTGAGATAAATTTACAATGATTTAAGCACAAGATCTCATTATTTGTGAGCCTAAATCTTTATATATAGTCTGTATTTCATCTTAGTCAAATACTAAAGTTGTATATGGGGTAACTGTATAATTTACTGTTCAAGTCCTAAATACTTATGAATGAATGAGATCTCTATTAATAATTATGCCAAGAGAACTGGCATATACCAGACCTGTCCTGGGAAAACCAAAATATGTCATCCAGTCATTTATCACATCTGGAATAGGTCCTTTTTCTTTGAAGAGCAGTATCTCTTTGAGTTAAATGATAGAGATTTCTAATATAATTTTTGTTCCTAGGAAAATAACAATAATAAATGAAAAATCTCAATATATAAATTTGCTTGCTTTTATTTTATATTACTTAAATGCAAATATTTTACAGACAAAATGCATATATAGCTTCAATACTTTACTAAGAAAATATTTACTGAGATGTTCTAAGGGCACAATTTACAATTAAAATTATAGAACAAATACATTATTACTTACCAGAAAGGCTTACAAATGAGCAGAAATTTACTATCTACCATTAATGTTTTAGTATATATAAGCAAATCCTGCAAGTTAAGCAGTACAGAGGCTATCCAAATGGACTATGAAGGCATTTTGGTAACACACATTTCTGAGGACAGGTTACTTTTTAAAAATAATTGTTTCCAATGAAGGGCTATGTATTTAAAAATCACATGGTAGTTGGACCATTTGTGAAGTAATTACTCCAGAAAAATGAATTTTTAAATTACATATAGGCATGTACTTACTAACCACATAAGAATGATGAGAATGGGGAGTTTATGGAACAAGATAAGCAAGTAGAGAGTGAAAAAGAAAACATAAACACTTTATGTCAATATAATGTTCCTCAGGTATAAAACTGGAAATGTGGAGCAGAACTGAAGTTGATTTTGAAAAGGGATGCTTCGACACTCCTAGAACTTCCTCCCATGTGCAGAGAAAGTTATCTGCCACTCACAAACTCAATTCCAGGGGTAGTGTTCAGCACAGCTCTGACAGAAATGTTCCCAGCACAGGGAAGCCCTACCAAAATAGGATGCCCTGGACTAGTGTCACTGTGCAACTCTGGGACTCAGTGTCTGGAAGTCTCTTTGGTTCTACATAATGTTCAAGGCTCCACCTAGCCTCAACTAAAGGTCATGGTGGTATCTTAATGTCTCTCCTACATCTTTGTTTAATTTATCAAGTGGTTCCAAGTAAATAAGGATACCATTTATTGAACCTTTCAAAGACTAAAGTTCTTGCAAGAGGAAGATTTTTCCCCCACAATTGAGATTTGTGATAATTGGCAAGTGAAAAGGGAGGCAGAGATTGGGAGGAACTGGTTTTGTCTAGGTTTCCCTTTCCTTCCAGTTATTTATCTCTTATCCTTTTAAACAAAATTCTTCTCATTTCTGCCAACATTTTAGCATTGGGTTTAGAGGATAGGGGAAATAAATAGTTGAAGGAAAGAAAAGAAAAAGAATGAACCACCTACACTGATGTTACCTCATGTATAAAATCTCAAATTCTGATAATAATGCTAGCAACTAGCTATAATTATCTTAAGTTTATAATAAAGAATGTCTCCTTGTCTATTTCTGTACAAAACCACTCCAAAACAGTGGGAATTTAAGCAGTAATGACTTATTAGTTCTTATAATTCTGTGTTGGCTAGACTCAGCCCAGCAGTTCTGCTCCCTTCCCTGATGAGTGGGCTCACTCATATGTCTGCATCTCAGACAGCTTCATTCACATATGTAGTCCTTCAAGTGGGACAGCCACAACCAATGAGACAGGATGGGTCTCCATCTTCCTCAGGGAAACTGAACTCCTCATATGGTGACTCAGAGCATCCAGAGAGTGAAAACAGATATTACTTGGTCTCCAGGGTAGCATTGCATCTATCTGTCATATTCTACTAATTGTATCAAGTCACAAAGCCAGCTCAGATTTAAAGGGAACAAACACAGGCTGGACCTCCAGGTAAGATAAACAGCATATGCATAAAGAGATAGTAGATATTGTTAATAACCCTTTTGGAAGACAATTTGTGACAAAGAAATTTAAGACCAGAGAAGAAAAACCATTTGTCCAAGATCACACTGCTAGAGACAAATCTGTAGTAAACAACACTATCTTCCTGATCCTAAAGTAGACTCTGTCAACATGCCAGTGTTTTCAGGCCATTCTTCACCTTGCAACCTCTCAGGAATCCATATGGAGCTGTTCCATCCTTATCTGTATGATAATATATCCCTACATATTGTTTCCTTGAAAGAAGGTTTAGAAACTAAACAAATTTGAAAAACAGCACCCTGTACTTCATTTGCTTGCATGGAGAACGAAGGCAGTAACTATGTTCTCAGCTACTTTATAGTTGCTAAAAAATTGGATAGTAGAATGTTAGTCATGGAAGAGCTGGAAGATTCCTCCCTCAATCCTAAAAAATTTTTGTTGCTATGTTTATGGGTATAAAGCAAAAACACCTCCCATGTTTGACCATACAAGCTCTACCAGCATTTCAGATAACTTTTTCAGCAAATTTTGTCACCTAAAAGAGTTTACTCATCCCACAGTAGAAAATAATTTCCTATGGAAATAAGAAAAAATTTCTATACCAGCCTCCCTTAGTACTTTATAGGCTTCCAGATTATTTTTATCTTCTATCAGTTGGTGGGTGTTTAAAAAATTAGTCTATGAAAATTACATGGTTCATTAAGAACAGAAAGTGATTTGGCTGAAAAAAGAATAATACTTCGTACAAGTAGATGATTGCTTGAATAACTTTCTACTTTATGTAATCCATGCTATTGTTCTAGTCTCTATATGGGGATACCCCAGATATGACTCTAATTGCCTCAAATATTATTTAAGGGAAATAAATGATAATATCTAGAAGCACTATGCATGATGCTCATACTAATCCAAGTAAAATGAATGAGGATAATATGCTTTTGGAAACAAATTCTCATTTTATTTATTGTTTTCCTTACTCATAAGAATAAAAGTAGCCAAGAAAAAGATCAAAATATGAATGTTTTCTCTTCTGTTACATAAAATTTGGAGAGTATACATCATTACAGAAGTTACAGAAAAAGAAACATTTTTGAAATTTTGAGTAGGTAGCATATTTTGGGGGAAGGGATTTTAATGTGGATATTGGGATAATAAAACTAGGAAAGACACTAAAGTAATCTAGTTTATCTCTCACTTTAACTTTGGGTAGCAAATGCATAGACTTGTTCTTTGCTTCAGGTAACATATCTGGGTCTGAAGTGATCCTGTACACAGCTCAGGTCACCTCCTGGTATGGTTTAGTTACAGAATGTCCCCTGAAGAGCTTGTGTATTAATGTTCAGAGCTGATAGGAGTGAATCATGAGTGTTCTAATCTTAGCAGTGGATGAATCCATTGTAATAGATTTATTGGGTAGTAACCTAGGCAGGTGGAGGTGTGGCTAACTGAGGCAGATCACTAGAAGGGTAGCCTTAAGGACTGCACATGCATCCTTGAACCCCTTTCATGAACTCTCTCTCTTGCTTCCAGCCCTCTGTGATGTAAGAGCAGAGCCCTTGCACTCTTCTCTCTGCTCCCTGTGACATGCCCTGAGATCTGCAGACTTCAGCTGGTCCAACAGGGACTGAGCCCTTGAAATCTCCAAAATTGTGAGCAAATAAATCTCCCTTCCTCTAAGTTGTCATCATCAGGTGTTTGGGGTCACAGCAACAAGAATGCTACCTGAGATGCTTCCCATAACACCAGGCCACTCCGTACCTTGGTTGCTCTCCCTTTGTATTTCTTTTGTCACTTAAGAATCTTCAACTTGAATATTACAGGAGAAGGGAAACTGAAACAATATAAGATAATTTGGGTGTGTGAGGAGGCATACTTATCATAAATCAAACTTTAATAACTGACTTAACATATCTAAGCTTAAGCCTAAGTGGGGTACTATGTCATTTACAAGCTGTCATGTTTCAGAATTTTCTTCTGTTCTCTAAGAAATGACAGAACACCGTAATTTTACCCCTAAGCTTGTCAACGCATCCAAATTCTGGTTTGAAGATTTTAAAATAACAAATGAATTGAATTGTGAGTAGGTTTGAAATACTTTTATTTGATTGCATTAGAGTGTACCTAGCAACCTATATGTAGGATATTAGCAAAGTAAATTCCACTCAGACTAATGGCTTAGATTTATTCTTACCATGGGCTTTCACATATATTAGTCTCATTAGCTTAAAAGATGTTATATATTCCTGTTTATTACTAAAATACAAATAAGGATATATTCAACAAAATTTATATAACCTATATACATAAATTTATGTATTAACCTACCAAAAACTTTAAGAAAATGTTATCTCATTATATAAAAGTATGCCTTATACAATCAAGGTGCAGAAATAAATAAATACCTGACAGTTTGAAAATAAGTATCATTTTTCTTTGAGCCTAAGAATAGAAAACATTCTTTCCTATAAATGACATATTACTCACATGACCAACTGAATACATGACAACTATCACATTTTCTAATAATTAGATTATCTAATTGCTTCCTGATTTCTAATTTCATAATAAAAAGAAAAATGCTTGCTCTTCCTGGGTAACATTTCTAAGACAATCATGAAACTCCAACTCCTTATGCTCTGGAACTTCTTAAAGCACTACTACAAACATGTTTGTGAAGCATTTCATATTTTTTTGTCATTTGCAGGAAAATGAATGGAACTAGAGAGTATTATGCTAAGTGAGATCAGTCAGTTGCAGAAAGTCAAGGGTCTAATGTTGTATCTCATATGTGGAAGCTAGAGAGAACAAAAGGGACTTTAGATAATTGAGGAGAGTGACTGGTAGAATAGTGGAAGGAGAGGGAGATGGAGAGGGTAAATGGAAGACCTGATGAAATCCACAGTTCAAATTATGTTGTGCCCATGTAAGAAGGTATCACTAGCAATCTTGCTGTTACCTATAGGGAGGGGTAGGTAGCAGACTGGGACCTGAAGGATATCACACCAAGACCTGTGTGCGTGTTTGTTTGTGTGACTTTGAACCTAAGATGTATAATTACAATGCATCAGTAAAATTTTTTTAAAAAATACTATTGCAATGGTGCTTTCAGCATGTAGCATGAGCTGTTTTTATTTCATTAATTCATTAATTAATTCATTCGACAACTACATGTTGTAAACCAAGTATGTAAATAGAAACATTATGATGCAGTCCCTACCATTGATATAATTACCATTAATGTATAGAGAGGAAAAAATAAATTGCTATTCATACATCAAGGCAAACATTCTTTTGTGTGGAAATGAGATATTTGCTCATTTCAAGCCTTGACTGACTAGGTTGTTCAGCTCAACCTTCCAATGGAGAGAAACTATAAGCCTAGGACTAAATATTCAAGTGCATTGGTTAGGAGAAAAGATACAGCAGGAATGATAGTCCAGAATAGGGCCCTTCTTCTCCAGATGCTTTTTCTGAATTTGGATACTAAGAAGCTGACCACTGGTTTCAAAAGATTCATGGAACTCTGAGGAGGGGAAAAAATGGATTTTATTGCTTTTAGTAAAGACTAATTTTGATTGAATCAACAAGACAGATATTTGAAGAAAGGCTGATCTGGAAATTCAATAAACAAATCTAAAACCCAGTTTTGAATCACCTTCATTATTGATTGGATTAAAGTTTACTGTTAGAACAAGTACCCTGTTGTAACAGACAACCAGAAGTCAACATCATTCCTTTCTAGAGAAAGATAATATCATCCATAGCTCAAATTATCTCTAATTTCTTTTACTGTATTATGTCCTGCAGTCAATAAAAAATATAAGGACTATGAGAAGATCATGTTAATGAAAAACCAAAAGAAACAGCAGGATATATAAACACACCCTACTCTATTTCAATATGATCTCATCTTGATCCTTCTAATTACCTTTGAAAATATCCTGTTTTCAAAAAGGTCACATGCTGAAGTTCTTGATGTACATACATTTTGGGTGAGAGGTTCTACAAACATGATACCAACTTGTGAAAAGTATCTGACAAAGATACATATTTCCAAATTTTCATAGAAAAATACAGAATATGTTCAAAACAGCAAAAAATAAGACTGATAGCTGACTTTTAAAAATAAGACAGAAGATATAGAATTATAGTTTAATACTGATGAAAGAAAACAGTAGCTAGTCTAAAATTCTATCTCCAGAAAAAGATTACTTAAAAATGAGTTTTAAGCCGGGCGTGGTGGCGCACGCTTGTAATCCCAGCATTCGGGAGGCTGAGACCAGAGGATCCCGGTTCGCGGCCAGCCTCAGCTACCTAGTGAGGCATTCCGCAACTTAGTGAGACTTGGTTTCAAAATAAAGAATAAAAAATAGGGCTGGGGGTGTAGCTCGGAGGTAGAATGCCCCTGAGTTCAATCCCTAGTACCGCAAAAAAAAAAAATGAGTTTTAAGCAGAATATTTCAATCAAATAAAATTTGATGGAAATTTCAACAAATACTCTTAGATTAGAAGAGTATAACAAGTTTTTCCAAGTATAAGAAATTGACTCTTGAGGATAGGTCAAAGATTCAGGAATATATAAAAAGGAGGAAGAAAAGAGAGAAAGAAAGGAAGGAGGAAGGAAGGAAGAAAGGAAGGAAGGGCTGCCTCACTATGTGGATAAATTTAAATAAGCACTAAATGCATAAAGCAATGATAATAATTTATCATGAGATTTAAAAATATGTACACATATATTTGTGAAAAGATAAAATTTATATCCAAAAGTAGTAGGGCTATTCAAATATCGAATTAGATATTAAGACAAAATCATTACTGATCAAAAAATGCAATGATAAAATAATTAATTCACCTGGAAAATAATTATAAATCTCTATGTCTATGAAAAATAATGTAATTTCAAATATACAAAGCACAAATTGAGCTGGGCATGGTGGTATACACCTGTAATCTCAGAACTTGGGAGGCCGAGATAAGAGGATCACAAATTTGGGGCCAGCCTCTACAACTTAGTGAGACCTTATTTCAAAAAAAGAAAAGAGAAACAGGGATAGTGGTATGGCTCGTATGTTGAATGTCCCTGGTTTCAATCTCCAGTAACAACAACAATAAACAATAAGAAGAAAAACAATAATAATAACAATGACAACAACAATAATAATAATAAAACACAAATCAGTAAAACTAAAGATTGGATAGACAAATTGACTATCATATTGAACATTTCTCACACAATAATGCTAGCATAAAAGAGAAAAAATAGAATATTTGAAAATATGAACAAATTAGAATCATTTACATATACTGAACTGGTCCAACAATTGGAGAATAAATATATATATGCTGCACATGGGCCATTTACAAAAATTAATCAGAAAGTCTAAATAATTTCAAATAGAATTTCATAATGGAAACATGCAGAGTATGTTCTTTTGCCACAGTACAATTAAAGTAGGAGTCAATACAAAAAACTAATATTAAACCTTCAACCATTTAAAAATTAAACAAGCTGGGCATGGTGGCACATGCCTGTAATCCCAGTACTTGGGAAGCTGAAACAGAATCCCAGGTTCCAAGCCACCTTCAACAACTTACTGAGCCCTCCGCAACTTAGTGAGACTCTATTTCAAAATTAAAAAGGGCTAGGAGTGTAGCTCAGAGATAGAATGCCCCTGGGTTCAATCCCCAGTAACACACACACACACACACACACACACACACACACACACACACACACACACACACTCTTAAGCTGTTTATTTATAAACAGGGAGAAATTGTAATTAAAATTAGAAAATATTTGAACTAAATAACCTTATTTTTCCTGTTTACTTCATGAAGCTAGTTAACATTGATACCAAGACTGAACAGAACATTACAAAGAAAGAAAATGATAAACCAATATCCCTCAAGAATGTTGATTTTACCACTCAACAAAATATTAGACAAGAAAACCAATACTACCATAAGTAAAAGAAAAAATAATACATCATGGTTAAGTTCGGTTTATTTTCATAATACAAGTTGGAGATTCAGCTTAAAAACAATACTTTTTACTTACCAAATTAACATAATAAAGGAATAAAGTAAAAATCATATTATTTCAATAAATGCAGAGAAACTTCTCAATTTCAGTGTCTACTTGCTATAAATATTCATAGTGAACTATAAACAGAAACTTTTTTATTTTGATAAAGAGTATATAAATAAATAACATCAAGTATTAAAGATGAAATGTTGAAAGCTTTTCCTCTGAGATTAGAAATGAAACCACACTATTTTCACTATTTCTATCTGACATATACTGGATATCCTTATGATTGCAATAAGGCAAAAAATAATAAAAATTTATACTAATTATAAATAAAGAAAAATGTGAATAGTCTCAGACAATATAATCTGAACATAGAAAACCACATCTAACTGAATCTAACTATAAAATTCAGCAATGTCACTAGGTAACCAGTCAGTATGCAAAGTTGATATTATTTTCTTATACTAGCAACAAACAAAATTAATATTTAGAAATGCACTAAAAGTATAAAATAGCCAGTAATGAATCTAATAAAATACCTGCATATCTTCTACAATGAAATCTGCAAATGAAGGAACATATATGCTCTTGGGTTGGAAAACTCAAGATTGTAAATATATCAATTGTTCCTAAAATGACCTGTAGATTCAAAGACATTACAAAATCTAAATTTGATTGCTTGAAACAGTTTATACAGGCATTCTAAAATTCATATAAAAATGCAAAGAGCTAAGAATATCAAGCAATCTTGGAAAAGAACAGTGCTGAAGGGCTTACTTTGCATCTGTTATTGTGACCTATCTTAAAGCTGTTGTAATTATGACAATGGAGAAATTATGTTAATAATTTATGTTAACTATAATAAATATACTAGGCAAGCATGTGCCTGGCTCTGGGTTTGATCACTATCACTGGGAAAAAATAAAACTAAAAGAATAAATACATTGATCATGGAAGAAAACAAAGTAGAGCTTATCCACATAAATGTGATCTGACAAAGGTTACTCTACAGTGCTATTATGGTTTGTATCTGGAATGTTTCCCAAAAGCTAATATGTCAAAGGCTTGGTCCCCAAGGGACCAGTGTTCAGAGGTGGGGCCTCTGGAAGGTAACTGGATCATGAGGTCTCTGACCTCATGTGTTGGGAGCCAAAAGGCCAGTCAGAACTGGAATTCACACTTTGAGGGAACTCCCCCTCACCAGCCACAGTGACAATGTAAAACAGGTTCTATCCATTATCCTGCTGTGGCCCTTACCTGAAATGCATTTGATCAACCTTGACCAATCATGCAAGCCCACACAAGCTTGTCTGACCCCTCCTGACCCCACCCCTCACCTCTAGTTACTTAAGCTTTCCTGCTTTAATAAAAAATTGAGACTTGATCAGAATCCTGTCTTGCCTCCATTCTTTGGCGTCCCTTGTTTGTCTCATTCCCTTAGGATTAGCCGCCTCGGTCTCCCGTTCCCAACCCCCGCTGGCAGGGGCATTCACTCATGGATGGATTAGTCCATTGAGATTCATAATTTAATGGGCTATTATAAGGTGGGGCCTAGATGGAGGAAGTAGGCCCTTGGGAGCATGTCCTTGAAAGCTATATCTTATCCCCAGCCTCTTCTCTTCTCTCTCTTCCTTCTCTTCCACCTCATCTTTCTTCTTTGCTTCCTGGCCACCACGAGATGAGCAGCCTTCTCTGCCAAACTCTCCTTCTACCATAATGTTCTGACTCTCCTCAGGCTCAAATCAATCCAATCAGTGAACCATTGTCTGACTCTCTGAAATCATGATCCAGAATAAGTCTTTATTTCTTTTTAAGACATTTATTTCAGGTATTTTATGACAACAATAGAAAGCAGACTAACACAAATGCACTCAGGAAAGAATGGTCTTTTCAGTAAACAGTTCCTGGGCAATTGGATGATATACTTCCTATTATATGCAAAAATTCTTTCCAGATGGAGTATTAATCTAAATATTAAATATGATGTAATCAATCTTATATAAGAAAACATCTTCATGACCTCAGAGTAAGCAAATATTTCTTACATCATAAAAATGACACTAAGCATAAGAAATGATAAACTGGACATTAAGTCATGAACTCTATTCAGCTAAAATCACTGATAAGTAAACCATGAAGTAGGAAAAAAAGATGAAAAACCACATATATGGCTTTATAATAAAATTTTATCCAAAACATATTAAAAGCTTTGACAACTAATAGGAGGAAGATGATATATTAGAAAAAAAAAGCAAAAAACTTGAATAACTACTTCATAAAAGAAGATAAAACAAAAGATTTAATAGTAGGAAACTTGCTCCTCTTTATTATTAATAAGGAACATGTAAAGGAAAACCATCATAAGATAATACTACCTATGCAAAAATGACTAAAAATAAAAATTTTGACAATGATAAATGCTTATGAAGAGTGTGGAGCCTCAAGTACTTTCAACTCTCTTAGTAGATTAATTAGTACAGCCCTTTTTTAAGTGATATCACTATAAGAGTTAAAAATTGTGTATACCTGTATTCACCAAATGCATGTAGTAGAAATGTAATAGCAAGACTATTATGCAAAAAAAAAAAAAAAGAAAAAGAATGACAACAAAAACTGTAAACTACCCTAATGATTCTATTCTATTCCGTACTCTGTGGGCTGAGAATATGGTTTTATCCATACAAAAACTTCACAATACATACAAAAATATATATGCACCAAAAGATACAGAAACAAATGCTCATGAACCATTCTATGTAATAGCTCCCAGGGTAGGAAATATCTAAGTATCCAACTGTTTAATGGCTAAATAAATTATGTACAACAATAAAAGAGCATGGAATAACCTCTACAATTATACAAAGTTCAAATATTAAATAAATAAGCAAACCTTCTATAATGGTAAAAGTCAAGAATTATCTTGTGTCTGATTTTGTGAAATCACAAAATGGATGACCAAGCCTGTACAGTCATTTCTGTAATGAATGAATGTACAGGAATGACTGTACAGGCTTGATCATCCATCTCCACAGAGGATAGAGGAAGATCAACTACAAGAGATGAAACACTTAAAAGATAAAGAATTTAGTGTTAGTAGTTGTTAAGAATTGAACTGTGCCGGGCATGGTGGTGCACGCTTGTAATCCCAGCATTCGGGAGACTGAGACTGGAGGATCCGGGTTCGCGGCCAGCCTCAGCTACCTAGTGAGGCACTCCGCAACTTAGTGAGACTCGGTTTCAAAATAAAGAATAAAAAATAGGGCTGGGGGTATAGCTCAGAGGTAGAATGCCCCTGAGTTCAATCCCCAGACCCGCAAAAAAAAAAAAAAAAAAAAAAGAATTGAACTGTGTTTCTATCAAATGTATATATTAAAGCCCTAACCCCCATTAATGACTGTATTTGAACTAAGGAAGTAATTGAAGTTAAATGAGGTCATAAGGGTGGGGCCTGATCCAATAGAATTAGTGCCCTTATGAAAGGAGACATCAGAGAGCTAGATATCTTTATCAGTATTGTGAAGAGCCAGTGGGAAGGTGCTCATCTGCAAGTCTAGGGAACAGACAACATCAGAAACTGAATTGTCCAGAACCTTGATCTTGGATTTATCAGCATCTAAAACTGTGAAAACTAAATTTATGTTATTTAAGCCGCACAGTCTATAATATTTTGTCAGAGTAGCTCAAGCAGATTAAAACAGATTTTGGTACCAAGAAGTGGGATACTACTAAACAAATACCTGAAAATATAGAAGTGCACCAGGTATAGTGGGGTATGCCTGTAATTTATGTACTTATGAAGCTGAGACAGGAGGATCAAACATTCAAAGACAGCCTCAGCAACTTAATGAGACTCTCAGCAATCTAGTTACATTCTGTTTCAAGACAAAATGTAAAAAGGAATGAGAATGTAGCTCAGAGGTAGAATGCCCCTCAGTTCAATTCCCAGTAACACACATGATACAAATAAAATAATAAAATAATAAAATAAACGTGCGTTTGAAATTGCGTAATGAGGCCGAGAGGTGGTTTATGCTTGTAATCCCAGTACTTGGGAGGCTGAGACCAGAGGATCCAGGTTCACGGCCAGGCTCAGCTACTTAGTGAGGCCCTCCACAACTTAGTGAGACCCTGTTTCAAAATAAAAAATAGGACGGAGAGTATAGCTCAGAGGGAGAATGCCCCTGCATTCAATCCCCAGTACCACGTAAGAAATTGGATAATGAGTACAGGGCAGAATCAAAGAATCAAATGACACTAGGAAAAACATGATGATAAGACTTCCCAGGGTTATTTACTGAAAGCTTACAAGATTTCTAAATGTGCTTGTGATAAAGAATCAGAATATTTTCATTTAAATGTGAAAAAAATGATCTAAATAAAGCCAGAGGATCTAAGGACAAGCAGGTATCTGGAATCTAGGTTACATTTAGTCACACACACAGAGAAATTTAAAGTCATATATTTTAAAGTGACAAGTGAGTAGTGTAGATAACTAAGAAGAGGTAAGAAGCTAGGCAAAAGCATTAAATATTCAGACTCAGAACAGTACGCCATTTCGAATAAATGCAGATAATGAATAAAGGGAAACAATCTCAATAGAGGCCATAAGGAAAACGCCAAATACAAATGGACTAACAGAAGTTCTTAGTCTCTGAAAAACAATTATAAATTCCAAGTGAAATGAACAGTAAGAAATTTGGAAACAGGTATATCACGTCTCCAAATCTGTGTAAAATATATTAATTAATAATTATTAAATGCGATTTCTGACTTTTAAAATTTCTACTAACAAACTATGAAGATAAGAGGATATATGAGTAATGTAGTTTTCTCTCCTGTACCTATAATTTAATGTAGGCTATGGAACTACACATGTTTTTTAATATATGATAAAATACACAGAATATAAAATTACTGTCAAATTTTTTTTGTGTGTGTGTGGTACTAGGAACTGAACCCAGGTCCATTGTACTACTCAGCTATACTTCCAGCCCTATTTTTTTTTTTTTTAATTTTGAAACAGGGTCTCACTAAGTTGCAGAGGGCCTCACCAAGTTGCTGAAGCTGGCTGCGAACCTGTGACCTTCCTGTTTCAGCCTCTCTAATACTTGGATTACAGGCATGCGCTACTATGCCTGGCTTACTGCCAACCACATTTAAGTGTGAAAATCAATAGTGCTAGGTATATTCCCATTATTCAGAACCTTTTCAACCCTACGGTTTCTTGAGAGTTCTCCATATGTGACAATAGGAGACAAAAGGAGCTGTGACTCCCCAGTTCCAAATCCAACTAAAGAGATAATTTTTAGATTACTTTTTAGATATGGGGCTTTAGCATAATTACAATTTGGAAAAAAATACTACAAAATCAAAGATATTTCCAATGTTTCAAGAGAAGGCATATAGTATTTCCATAATTATGTAAAGGAACTAACAATGATTTTATGATTACTGACATTTTTATGTAGGTAGTCATAAAGTTTGTCAAAGACCTACATTACTCAACTCCAGAAGAAATCCTAATAAAAACCATGACAGATTTAAAAAAGTAAGTATAATCATAATGAATAATTATTTTATATTCTAACTGCATTTCTCAATAAAATGAATATTTCTTTTTTAATTTTTATTTTTTTAATTTTTTTTAATTAATTGGTGCATTGTATGCATACATCTTTGTTAGGTACAAGCTGATAAAGGCATATATGCAGGCATTTCTCATTTAACCCCTTCCCCAATTCCCACCCCACTCTCTTGCTATCCCTCCTTCTCAAGTTCAGTTTAGTGATTGATATATTTGTGAAATTATATCATGTGCATTAGGGTGTCTTCTTCCTCCTCCCCGTCCATCACTATCAGTTAAGTCAACTTCTTTGCTTATCTAGGGTTTCTCCTTTTTCATCTGGAGTCCCACTTATGCCCCATCTTCTCCCTAGCATCCGCATATTAGGGAGAACATTTGCTTCTTTACTCTTTGTGACTGGCTAATCTCACTTAACATAATGTTTTCCAGTTGCTTCCATTTCCCTGCAAAGAACATGATTTTGTTCTTCTTTATGGCTGAGTAAAATTCCATTGTATACATATCCCATAGCTTTGTAATCTATTCATCTGTCGATGGATATCTTGGCTGCTTCCATAGTTTGGCTATTGTGAATTGTGCAGCTATAAACATAGATACACATGTGTTGGTCTGATAGTTTGGTTTCCATTCTTTTGGGTAGATACCCAGAAGTGGTATTGCTGGATCATATGGTAGGTTCATTCCCATTCGTCTGAAGATCCTGTTTTCCTAAGTGGTTGCACAAGTTTGCAATCCCACCAACAATGTATTAGGGTTCCCACTTCTCCACACCATCACCAGCATTTGTTGTTGTTTGTGTTTTTTATGATTGCCATTCTGATTGGAGTTAGGTGAACTCTCAATGTAGTTTGATTTGCATCTCTCTGATTGCTAAGGATGTAGAAAGCCACAGTAATAAAAACAGCATGGTATTGGCACAAAAACAGATACATAGACCAATGGAGCAGAATAGAAGCTTCAGAAACAGACCCACTTGCTTACAGTCAATTGATTTTTTACAAAGGAACCAAACATATAGACTAGAAAAAAGATAGCCTCTTTAACAAATGGTGTTGGCAAAACTGGTTAACCATATGCAGGAAAATGGAAATAAACCCCACTTTCTCACCCTGCACAAGAGTCAACTCAAGCTGGATCAAAGACCTGGAAGTCAGGCCAGAGACCTTGCAGCTACTTAAAGAGGGCATAGGTCCAACACTTCAACACATAGACACAGGGAAAACGTTCTCAACAAGACCCCAAAAGCACAAGCAACTCAAAGGAAGATCAATACATGGGATTGCATTAAACTGAAGAGCTTCTGTGCAGCCAAGGAAACTATCAAGAACCTCAACAGAGAGCCCACAGGGTGGGAGGAAATTTTTGCCAACTACTCTTCTAATAGAGGTCTAATATGTCTAGGATATACAGAGAGCTCAAGAAACTCACAGCTAAGAAAACAAATAACCCAATAAAAAAAAATGGGCAAAGGATCTAAATAGACATGTCACAAAAGAAGAAATACAAATGAATATTTCTACATAGGGTTTTTCAAAGAATAAGTTTGTATAATTGGTTTGTATAATTGGTAAGTGATTACAGAGCTATTCATGAGATACTATGAAAATAAATAGAAAGAGAACTTGTATTAAAAAAGGATCAACATCTTCCTGGAAAGAATTAAATCTAAAAGGAAAATTATGCATTTTCTAAGTCCCAGAAGTATGATAAGAAAGGATGCTGCATGCAGTGAGTGCCAAGGGCAGCACAAAGCTGATCGAACAGTGTCTACCAACATTTCTGCTTTATTAGTGCAAATAGTGCAAGAGGATAGCTGCTGAGAAATTGTTGGGAACTCTGGGGATCTTTGCAGGACACGATTAAGGCCTCTGGCTTGATATTACCTGGTTATAATAAAACTAAGTGACACTTTCTGATTCATACTTTAAATAAAAGGTCCTATTAATTTTTTTTTTTGTAGTTCGTTTGAAGATGAAGATCCACCAGAAGGGCCTATATAGAAAACTATGGCATTATTTCAAACAAAAGAAGGTAAAACCTAAGTAAGAGATAAGGATAATGGGGATTAAAACATCTGGAGGAGGTAAAAATGAAACTTGATTGCTTCATAGAGAAAAGAGGAAGTGGAATGTTGGATGGTTCCTTGGTTGTTTGGGCTGGTAAGCTTCTTCGAAAGACTAACCAGTTCCCTGGTCTGGAAAATCACATAATAGTATAGATACATCAAAGGGTAAAATAAAACTGCATATGCAAATCCCTTAGGGAGATCATAGGATATACTAGGCAAAGATAAAATTCAGTTCTTTTTGCTTTTTCTTTTTTGCAAAAACACATAAACATTGAGAAATTCACTCTACAACTTTATAAGAGTTTTTCCCTTCAGTCCATCTTACTAAGTAAGGAATGTGAGGTACAGAGCTACTGCTGGTTAAATGCAAACCACTAAATTTATTAAATTTAATAAAAACATCTCATTAACAAGATGATGCATGTAGCCATTGTGATCACTTGAATTGTTCTATCTAAAAAAAAGTAACTTGTTGAACATTCTTATTACATGCTAAAATATGCCCTTTTATGCTTGTGAGAAAAAATGAATTGAGCCAAATTACTTTCCAATGAGCCTACACAAGAATTCCCAAATGTACATATAATGCCTTTTTGTTATATTTGCACTTTGTTACTTCCATGGTAAATATGTTAGAATTTAATTGCCAATTAGTTCATAGAATTTTATACAGCTTTGTTTGAGGCTCTTGAGATTTTATAGAAAAATAATGTTTAAACATGCAAATTAGAACACAAATAGATCTTAAAAATGAAATGATAAGATTATTGAGAACTTTGCAAGAAACCAAATTTTTTAAAATGAGAACATTATTTCAGCAATAATACTTCTAATTGTCACTACTAAAGAAATATGAACTTTAAAAGTTGTCATTTCTATTTAGATTACACATTAATGGTATCTTTGATACTTGTATTCCAAAATCATATTACATATTGATATATGATTATATTCTTCTATGATAACCAACACTTATAGTTTATATAAAAATATTCTTTTGTATTTAACTGCTGGGACCTTTACTACTGTGTAATAAACCACAGCATCATTAAATAAAAGACTACATTATCTAAATGTAGTAGTTAATCAACAATTATTGAATTCAATCTAATCTTCATAGTCATATCTTACCGAAAACCAATCAGGAGTCTGCTCTTTAATGAAAAAGAAAAAAATAAATGCAAAAAAAAAAGTATATTTAATGGTGTTGGCAAAACTGGTTAACCATATGCAGGAAAATAGAAATAAACCCCACTTTCTCACCCTGCACAAGAGTCAACTCAAGCTGGATCAAAGACTTGGAAGTTAAGCCAGAGACCTTGCAGTCACTTGAAGAGGGCATAGGACCAACACTTCAACATATAGGCACAGGTAAAACTTTCTCAATG
>PVLC010002612.1:24912-80332 GCA_004027655.1 Graphiurus murinus
CAACTCAAAGGAAGATCAATACATGGGATTGCATTAAACTGAAGAGCTTCTGTGCAGCAAAGGAAACTATCAAGAACCTCAACAGAGAGCCTACAGAGTGGGAGAAGATTTTTGCCAGTTACTCTTCAGATAGAGGTCTAATATCTAGGATATACAAAGAACTCAAGAAAATCACAGCCAAGAAAGCAAATAACCCAATCAAAAAATGGGCAAAGATCTAAATAGACACTTCACAAAAGAAGAAATACAAATGGCCAATAAATGTATGAGGAAATGTTCCACATCATTGGCAATCAGAGAGATGCAAATCAAAACTACCTTGAGATTTCACCTAACTCCAGTCAGAATGGCAATCATAAAAAACACGAACAACAACAAATGCTGGAGAGGGTGTGGAGAAGTGGGAACCCTAATACATTGTTGGTGGGATTGCAAACTTGTGCAACTACTTTGGAAAACAGTATGGAGGATCCTCAGACGAATGGGAATAAATCTACCTTATGACCCAGCAATACCACTTCTGGGTATCTACCCAAAAGAATGGAAACCAAACTATCAGACTGACACATGTGTATCTATGTTTATAGCTGCACAAATCACAATAGCCAAACTATGGAAGCAGCCAAGATATCCATCGACAGATAAATGGATTACAAAACTATGGGATATGTACACAATGGAATTTTACTCAGCCATAAAGAACAAATCATGTTCTTTGCAGGGAAATGGAAGCAACTGGAAAACATTATGTTAAGTGAGATTAGCCAGTCACAAAGAGTAAAGAAGCAAATGTTCTCCCTAATATGCGGATGCTAGGGAGAAGATGGGGCATAAGAGGGACTCCAGATGAAAAAGTAGAGACCCTCGGTAAACAAAGAAGTTGATTTAACTGAAGGGGATGGACGGGGGGGGGCATCCTAAGGCACATGATGTACTTACACAATTATATCAAGGTCACTCACTGAACTGAACTTGAGAGGGAGGGAGGGTGAGGGAGCGGGGTGGGAATTGGGGAAGGGTCAGATGAGAAATGTGTGCACATTTGTCTTTATCAATTTGTACCTAACAGAGATGTATACATACAAAGCACAAATTATTAGAATAAAAAAAGAAAAAAAATAAGTATATTTAAAATAAAAATTTATTTATTGTCTCTTAAAATAGAAACAACTTTTACAACATGTAAAAGAATTATTAGGATGGTGAGTAGAGCAAAGATATCTAAGTTTCTTCCATTCTTATCCCAAGTTCCAATAAAGGAATAAAAAGGGGGTTTATTGGAATTAGAACCTAAGGCTAGATCTTCTCATGTATCTTACATTTAAAAGAATTCTTGGGGACTGGAAATAGTTCGTTGGTAGAGCATTTACCTAGCATTTGTGTAGCCCAAAGCTCAATCCCCAACATGCTACACACACACATTCTAGGCATGTGTGAATAAAAACAAGAGTAGGAGGTGCAAATGGATCAAAGTTAGATGCATAACTCAATTTTATAAAAAAAATTGGAGTACATCCCTGAGAAAAGAAGCACTAGTATGAGGTTCTTGATTGATTTAGTTTTAAGGACAAGCTGGAGGGAAAAGGAAGTCATGGTACAGACATTTTTATAGGATGCATTTCATGATGACACAGCAACCAAATTCAAAACCAATACTGTTGAGGCTCAAGGTTTTACAGAGTTACAAGAAGCAGAAAATCAGGATGGTGGCAGGACTTCTTCAGTAACTGCCAAAACAGGCAACAGTGCGAAGACAGAGTCTAGAGAAAGCCATGTCATGTAGTTAAGGTCATGCTCCTGTTTGGAGATAATTATTAGATTTCTTATCCACCTACATGATCAGGGCCTTCTAAGAAAAACAAAGGTTAAACAAGCAAACGGGATTGGAAGATTGGGATGGTATTTCCTTCTGTAGGGATTTAAAGATGTACTTTCCTGAGATGCCCAAGGGTAGTAATGATAGAACCCGCACAAGGAACATTTGTTATATTCCAGAGAAATAAATCTGAAGTTGCCTTCTCCCTGCCATTCCTTAGATACTTGTTTGCTGAGTAATACCTCCCTTTCAAGAGAAACTCAAGTGGATATTCCAGCAGCCTCATAAAAACTCAGTTCCCTAAATACAGGGTTCCTCAATAAACCTGCAATGTAGCCAATCCACATCACTTCACACTATGGGGCTCATAGCATGAGAAGTTGAGGCACGGTGATTCTCTGACTGTAATACATGCATGTCAGAGATACACACACACACACACACACACATACATATATATGGCAGTCAGATTCTTACATATGTTCATATGTATAAATGCATGTATGGATGTATGTTTGTATTTAGATTATAGATAAATACAGTTATGTGCTACTTAATGGTTTCATGTTCTGAGAACTGTGTTGTTAGAAGATTCTGACTATACTATATAACATACACATATAGCAAATATACTATATGTGTATGTCATATTTGCTTCTAGGGCCATGATGTCATAGGATTACATCAAGCACAAGAAAAATGATTTGATCAAGAGACATAGGAGGGGGGGTGTATGAGACTGCTGCTGGCTGATATGACATACAATTTTATAGTAAAACTTATTTTTTTCTAATGACTAGGCACATACTCTAAAATAATGATTCAAAGATAGAGTGTAGCAAATATGTAAACCAGTAACATCTTCATTTATTGTCATTACCAAGTATTATATACACTTAATATATGAAGGCAGTACACTTGTTCACATTAGCTATGATGTAAACAACGAGCTAAACTTTATAAATAAACTTTATATACAGGAGCTATATTTTACATAATGACAGTAGAGTTGTTTACAGTTTACATCAGCATTACCATACACTCAGGAATTGTGCTGCAACACTGCAGTGGCTACAACATCACTAAGTTATAGGAATTTTCCACCTCCATTATCATCTTATGGAACCACGATCACATATGCAGTCCATGCCTGACCAGAACTTTGTTATGTGGTGCATCACTATATACACATATATAACTAGCAAGCTAACCTGTTAGCTTATAAAGAGGATAAAATCTCAGTCCATTCACACAATTTCTGACTTAAGTCCAAAATAAGATTTCCCTGCAGTAAAAATTTTTCAAACAAGGAAGAGAAGTTAGACAAAACTGAAATTCCTATTGAAATACTCACAATTCTAACACCAACCTTTCTTTTTTCATGTCTCTGAACCATTAAGCTAATAATATAAACATTGGGAAGGAAAATTCTAAATCTACTCAGATATACATTTAAAAAAATCTCTGGTGAACCTATGCACTGCTTTGCAGAAAATACCAACCCAAACAAACTTTCAGATATTTGACCTATAAAAGTTTCTAAAAAATAAAAGGAGACTTCAGCATTATTGTAAAACAAAGAACTAAAAATGTTTGAGGGAATAAATTACATGCATTCATGCAAAAATTCTGTAAAAATAAATTTATGCAGAAGACACGATAAATATGAGATAAGATAAAATACTGGAATAAAAGTATGACCAAAAGTTAGACAGAAAATAAATGGAAGATTATGAGACAATCATAAAAAAGCAAATGAAAGACATGCACAAAAAGCATTGGCACTGCACAATGTTTGGAAAAAAGTGGGTTATTATAAGAAAATTGGGTTATTATACATTTTTCTCCAGAATACAAAAAGGGGAAATTTAATGAAAAAGAAGATGTGAGAGATGAAAAAAGAAAGCAACTTTTTGACAACATATGTCAGAGGTATTACTGAGAAAAGGATAATGAAAATTGGAAGAGAAGAAAAATTATATAGTAGACAAAGTTATTTGAGCTGTTTTTACAGATCAAGAAATCTCACTGTAATAGACTAACTCTGTGTTTGAGTTTGCCTGGAAGTGTTGGTTTGGGTTCATCAGTGGTGTACCCAATGCTCATGACCTTCTCATGCCAATCACTTTCAAAAAAGCCTTTTGCTAATGTTTCTATAGTTGAATGATTTTTCTTTTACAAACTTCAAAATTGAAATTTCTTCTTTCATAATTTTTAATTGTTATCATAAACCCAAACAAATCAAGGAAATAAAACATTGCATCAGCTATACAATTTTAATTGCCTTATTTGTCCCTTTTACAGACATTTTGGTCTAATAAAATTCACATTACATAAGATTATTACCAATTAATCAAAATTCAAACTATTACAAGTTAAACCTATTGAAAAAATAATTGTGCATGTTTGCCCTGCAGGAATTTGTGGTTTACACTACTACTATAAAATTGAACAAACTGGTTCACACTTATTCTGACAAATTTTTGGAACAAATTTAAATTTGAGGATACATGCCAATATAAAATGGCATTGTGCAGAACCAGCAGGATCTCAGCAAAGAAATATTTCTAGAAAAAAAAAAAGGCAAAGAGGGAGCTGAGAGTATGGCACAGAGGTAAATCACTTACTAACATGTGGGAAGCCCAGGATTCTACCCCTAGTCCACAAAAATACAAACATAAATAATAAATAAATTAAATATAAAGTTAAAAGAATGTGATTGAATGTATCAGTAGGATTGAGTCTACCTGGAAACCTATACCATTAAACATTGTGAAGAAATGTAAGCTGGAACATTTAGAGAGCATAGAGTAGAAACAAGATTGCAATGGCACAGAGGTGAAAGACAATAGGAATTACCTTCTTTTAATAAGCACTGAACATAGTACAGACAAGAATTCGAAGCATGATTCAATATTAGCATGGATAAAAAATAATAAAAGAGAAGAAAAAGACCACAGGTAAGACTTTTCTTAACCATTTTTATGTATGTTGTATTCAGATAAACTTTTCAAAGTTGAAATTAATGTGAAGTTTTTTAATACTAAGCTAAGACAAATTGGCAAGTATGTCTATATCATATATTCAACACAAATATGCAAAGAAAGTAAATCTTAACAAAATGATTGACATGTTTGCAAAAATCTCAAAGCCAGCCAAAGTATAGATACCAATCGTTCCCTTTTAGCAAAAAAAGTTCATTAATGTAATTCAAAAGTGCTAATCCTTCGCTATCTTGTACTATGATATTCATTTCATCTGTTGAAATTTAGGCTGACATAATTATGTATGCAACTCCAAAATGAGAACATTTTTGCTGTCCACATTTTTTTTTTTCTTTTTTGCGGTACTGAGGATTGAACCTAGGGTCATTCTACCTCTGAGCTTCACCCCCAGCCCTATTTTTTATTCTTTATTTTAAAACAGGGTCTCACTAAGTTGCAGAGGGCCTCACTAAGTAGCTGAGGCTGGCGGTGAACCCAGATCCTCTGGTCTCAGCCTTCCAAGTATTGGGATTACAGGTGTGCGCCACCACCCCCGGCTTCCACATTTCTTTTCTAGACATTTTTCTCACTTCATTTTGTCATTATGATAAAAATAATTTTGAAATATGTGAAGGATATATACCATATAAATAAAAATTATCCAAAATTTAGCAGCTTATAAAAAAACATGCTTTATAATCAAGAATCTAGGTACAGTTTCACTGTATGGTTCTGGGTCATGGTCTCTCATAAAGTTGGCATTTAGCTGTGGAACTGAGCTGGAGGTTCTGATGAATGATTGATTCTGGAAAATCTGACCTCCATGCTCACCCACAGGACTATTATTAGCAGGATTTTCCACTTTCTTGCCATGAGGTTCTCTTGTTAAGTTTTTAAGAGGAAGTGGTCAGTGACAGGGGAATGGCCAAAACAGAAGCAACTCTTTCTTTCTATTTAATAATCTAATCTTGATCATATGTAGCACCACTTCTGCCATATTCTACAGGTGGCACATCCCAAACTAGATATGATATGGAAGAAGACTACACAAAGAGACTATACCAGGAGGCAGGGGTCACCTTAGTGGCTGCTAACAAATAGCAGATGTTACCTAATTATCTTCATTTCAAGCAACCTACCTTTCTTCCTGATTCCTATTATCTAAAAAATTAGTAATAAATTGCTTTTACTTCCTGTTCCACATTCCATGTGCCTTCAAGAAGCATCTCAGCCAGTCAGTGTACTTTTGCAGTTTCCCAATGTTTATTTCTAAAAGATGTGATTTTGGTGGACTTGTTTGTTAGAATTGCTAGAGTTTTTCATTCCCTGGGCATGGGCAAAATCATAAACTGCCTCAGAGGATCCAGTGGAACCAGGTGGGCTTCTTTCTTCTAGTATTATGTATAAGCAAACCTATTTTTTTCTGCTAATAAGGATTATAACTCATTGTTATATGTTCAGTTAGCATACAAGAAGGAATAAATGACATGGGTCCAATTCCTTGGACTATTATTTCATAGCCTGGTGAAAGTATTCCTTTTTTTGTAACAAAAATGTATACCCTAGAAGAGTACAAGAATACAGCAAAAGGAAACAAGAGATTCTGACTAGATTATTTCTTATGAAGTGAGAGGTGCCATTTGCATTTATGTCTCTCATAAGTTAGATTAGTTTACATTGCTGCCCTTCTGCTCAGTATCCTCTCTAAAGTTGGTTGAAGATAAAACTTAAGTGTGAGCCACTGAGTGGTAAAGAGAGCAACTCTTGACAACAACCAGAAACAAACAAAGAAAAATGAATCTTCTGGACTCTTCAAAGTATAGCATAGATGTACACCATAGTTTAAAAGAAATCACTTATTGCCTAGGTTATGATTAATTGTCCAATTTAGATACACAGAAAATGAGTATGTGACCTGTACTAAAAGACAATTTTTCCCTTGGGTCAAAAGTAAGTCAAAAATTCTGACCTTTTTATCCATTATCATTTTTCTTGAATTATTGAAGAAAACTAAAGGAAAATGTTATATATCCTTTTCTTTGGTTTGGTTCTCCAATACAGAATAGGTTAGAAGTGGATTTTTCCCCTCTGCACCTCTGTTCCTTCAATATATGAAAATAATTGTAGACATATGGTGAGAGTGTAGCTGCTTTGTTTTGGTATACATAGTCTTGGTTTTCTTATGTTTTTCCCTTAATAATTTAGTAACTATATATATATATATATATATATTTTTTTTTTTTTTTTTTTTTTTTTTTTTTTGCGGTACTGGGAGTTGAACTCAGGGGCATTCTACCTCCGAGCTATACCCCCAGCCCTATTTTTTTTTTTTTATTCTTTATTTTGAAACCGAGTCTCACTAAGTTGCGGAGTGCCTCACTAGGTAGCTGAGGCTGGCCGCGAACCCAGATCCTCTGGTCTCAGCCTCCCGAATGCTGGGATTACAAGAGTGCGCCACCACGCCCAGCTGTGACTATATATTTCAAAGATTTTATTGTTCTTTATTTTTCCAACCAGTTTTTGATTGTTACATGAATGCTTCCATAATGAACACACAGCATACTCTCTGAACTAAAAATAATAGCTACAGGTCAATTAAGGAAAAGATTATGATAGGTATATAGATTAAATCAAATTTTACTTGATTTCCTGTTCTCTTATAAGAA
Source organism: Graphiurus murinus (assembly GCA_004027655.1). NCBI lineage: Eukaryota > Metazoa > Chordata > Mammalia > Rodentia > Gliridae > Graphiurus > Graphiurus murinus. Next base: position 32,379 of record PVLC010002612.1, read on the forward strand.
CTACCTTAATTTTAAAGTTTAAAAAACCAACTTTATCTAAGTTACAAAAGTTAAAATAACTACCTAATTTTTTTTTTTTTTTTTTTTGAAGTACTGGGGATTGAGCCTAGGGGCATTCTACCTCCGAGCTACACCCCCAGTCCTATTTTTTTTTTTTTATTCTCTATTTTGAAACAGAGTCTCACTAAATTGCAGAGAGCCTCACTAAGTAGCTGAGGCCGACTGCAAACCCGGGTCCTCTGGTTCTAGCCTCCCAAGGACTGGGATTACAAGCATGTGCCACCACACCCAGCTACTACCTAAATTTTTTTTATGGAAATTTAGCAGATAGAAAAAAAAAATCTGTCTTCAACAACAACTGACATGAATTTACATTAAAGAGCAAAGCATGAATCTTCAGAAAACAGAGACAAACAGAATACCCAGGAGAAATGCAACAAAAGTACTTATATGAATTATTTATTTCATTATTTGACATTTAGTTCCTTGTAAAAGAGAGTAGCCTCCACTAGAAACATAAACAGTCCATGAATATTTTGAATTGCAGTGATAATGCTTATCCTACTCAGCATCTGTTCCCAGCATTCCTCGTTGCCTAGAGGAAAAGAGTGAAGGTCCAGGACCAGCACAGCCCAGGAAGGAAAACCATGCATGGAACAGGAAGAAATACTTATCAGATAAAGAATCTGATTAATACATAGCAGCAGTGTCCTTGAGAATATATGTGATATGACTTTAGAAAGGGAAGGAATAGAATAGTAGTTAAGGAAAAATTTATTTAAATAGTTCAGTATTTAATTCTATAGCAAGAAAAACTTGAATATAGGCTCCTACTCGACTAGTATGAATTGTTGAAGCTTAACCATGACAAAAGTTTAGAGCAAAGAAGGTGGAATTGAAGACCTGATTTAGCAGAGCACTAAGAGATCAAAAATCTCTGCAATGTGGGGTTTGAGGAATATATTTGCATGTAAATCTGGAGAATGCTTCCTCTCCCCCTATGTTCCATGAGATGGCCTTCTGGAACTTAGGCAATAAAGACTGAACTGAGGTCACTAGCATCTTTGAAAAACCTGGTGATGCTGGCCATCGATAGTTGTGACTAGAACCTACTTTCATGACACTGGGTCTACTAGTATCATTGGAAAGATAAAACTCCAGAATGCCAACTCCAGGAGGTTGCACAGAAAGTTAAAAAAAAAAAAAAAAAAAACTTTTATTTTAAAATAGTCTTAAACACAGAAAAATGCAAAAAAAAGTAGAGAGATATTTTCAACAAATTTTTTTTGTGTTGGGACAACTGTACATCCATATGAAAAGAACAAAATTGGACATCACCAAAATTATAAACTTTGATCCTCCAAAATATGCCATTAATAGTTTGGTTTCCATTCTTTTGGGTAGATACCTAGAAGTGGTATTGTTGGATCATATTGTAGGTTCATTTCCATTCGTCTGAGGATCCTCCATACTGTTTTCCAAGGTGGTTGCACTAATCTGCAATCCAACCAACAATGTATTAGGGTTCACATTTCTCCACACCCTCACCAGCATTTTTTGTTGTTCATGTTTTTGATGATTGCCATTCTGATTGGAGTTAGGTGAAATCTCAAGGTAGTTTTGATCTGCATCTCTCTGAGTTCTAATGATGTTGAACATTTCCTCATACATTTATTGGCCATTTGTATTTCTTCTTTTGTGAAGAAATACAAATTTAGATCCTTTGCTCATTTTTTATTGTAGCTGCACAATTCACAATTACCAAACTATGGAACCAGCCAAGATGTTCATCAACAGATGAATGAATTGCAAAACTATGGGATATGTACACAATGGAATTTTACTCAGTCATAAAGAAGAACAAAATCATGTCATTTGCAGGGAAATGGATGGAACTGGAAAACATTATCCTAAGTGAGATTAGTCAGTCACAAAAAGTAAAAAAATCATATGTTCTTCCTAATATGCAGATGCTAGGGAGAAAATAGGGCATAAGAGGGACTCCAGAAAAAGGAGAAACCTTATATGAGCAAAGAAGTTGACTTAACTGAAGGTGATGTGGTTGGGGGGAACACCATAATGCACATGATGTACTTTCACAAACATATCAAAGTCAATCACTAAACTGAACCTGAGAAGGAGGGAGGGCAAGGGAGTGGGGCAGATATCGGAGAAGGGTTAAATGAGAAATGTGTGCATGTATGCCTTTACCAGCTTGTACCTAACAAAGTTGTATGATTACAATGCACCAATTAAATATAAGTGGATATATATATATATATATATATATATATACAAATATATATACACACATATATTTATATATATATAAATGTCATCAAGAAAGTGAATACACAACTCAGAGAATAGGAGAAAATATTTGCAAATCATGTATCAGATAAGAGTCTTGTATCCTGAATACATAAAGAATTTTTACAACTTAATGATAAAAATATAAACAATTCAAATTAAGAATGGGCAAAGAATCTGAATAGACATGACTTCAAAAAGTATACACAAATGACCAACAGGCACATGAAAAGATGCTGAGTATCAAAAGTCATTAGAAAAATGCAAACAAATTCACATGTGGTACCACTTTACACTTATTCAGCTGGCTGAAATTTAAAAAAACAACCAACAAAAAGTTGTAAGAATATTGCTGGTAGAAATGTAAGATAGTGCAGCCACTTTGGAAAAGAATTTGGCTATTCTTTAAAGTGTTCAACATAGAGTTGCCATGTGAAATTCCATTTCTAATTCCAGGATATACACAGGAGAATGGAAAACATGATGAATAAACATATGTAGCATATAGATACAACAGAATCTTAGTCAGTCATAAAAAGAACAAAGTATTGACACATGGTATGAAATTAGTCACAAAAGCCATATGTTATGTGTTTTCTTTCATACAAAATATATAGAACAGTTGATTTCATAGAGACAGAAAGTAGACTATTGGTTGCTGGGGCACCAGGTGAGAGACAAGGAAGATGAGGAGAATAATGAAAGACTTCTGTAGATATGGGGCCTTTTTTTGAAAGTGGTGAAAATGTTGTGATATTAGAAAGCAGTGATGGTTATACAATTTTGAATTGTATATTTTAAGAGAATAAACTTTATATGTAAGTTATATCTCAATATTATTACAAAAACAAAAACAACATAAAATCTATTACCAATATCATTCTTCATAGACCTAGAAAAATCAATCATAAACTTCATATGGAGAAACAAAAGATCCAGAATTGCCAAAGCAATTCTCAGCAATAAGAACAAAGCAGGAGGTATCACAACTCCTGACTTCAAATTATACTATAGAGCCATAATAATTAAAACAGCATGGTATTGGCACAAAAATAGCCACATAGACCAATGGAACAAAATAGAAGACACAGAAACAAATCCACACACTTATAATCAATTGATCTTTGACAACCAGACCAAACACATACGCTGGAGAAAAGATGGCATTTTCAACAAATGGTTGGGAAAGCTGGTTTTCCAATGTAGAAAAATGGAACCAAGTCCATTCCTCTTTTCCTGCTCAGGAGTCAATTCAAGATGACTCAAAGACCTGGAATTTAGGCCAGACAGTGTAGCTACTAGAGGAGGGCATAGGTTTAACACTCCACGTAGAAACTTCCTCAGCATGACCCCCAAAGCTAAGGAAATTAAATCAAGAATTAATAAATAAGATGACATTAAGCTAAGAAGTTTCTGCACATCAGACAAATCATCAAGAGTATAAAGATAAAGCCTACAGAATGGGAGAAGATCTTTACCAGCTAACCCCCTGACAGAGGATTAATATCTAGAATATACAAAGAAGTTAAAAGACTTTACACTAGAAAAGCAAATAACCCAATCAAGAAATGGGCAACGGAATTGAATAGATACTTCACAAAAGAAGAGATACAAATGGACAGTAGATACATGAAAAAATGTTCAAGATCATTAGCAGTTAAGGAGATGCAAATCAAAACTACACTGAGATTCCATCTAACCACAATCAGAATGGCAATCATCAAGAAGTCAAATAACAATAGATGTTGGCAAGGATGTGGGGAAATAGGAATGCTTCTACACTGTTAGTGAGATTGCAAACTAGTTCAGCTGCTATGGAAATCTGTGTAGAGATTCCTTAGAAAAGTGAGAATGGGCCCACCATATGATCCAGCTCTATCATTCCTGAGTATATCTTTCCAAAAAGGTTGAAACCAGAGAACTACAATAATATATGCATACCCATGTTAATAGCCACACAATTCACAATAACTAAATTATGGAACCAACTAGGTGTCCATCAACAGATGAATCGATCACAAAAATCTGGGAAATATGCACAATGGAAATCTACTCGACAATAAAGAAGAATAAAATAATGTAATTTTCAAGAAAATGGAAGGACCTAGAGAACATTATGTTAAGTGAGATTAGCCAGTCATGGAAATTGAAGGGACATATGTTTTCTTTAATATGCACATGCTAGGGAGTAACTGGTATACCAGAGGGACTGAAGATAATATAAGAAAAACCTCAGTGAAGCCAGGGAAGTGGCATAAAGGAAGAGGAGGGGGTAGTCTGAGGTTCATTATTGGAAATATTAACATTGACAGTGTGTACCTATGTGAAAATCCCAATGTCAGTCTCAGTACTCTGTATGGGAGGGGGTGAGACAGGGAGGTAGGGGGAGCACCAAGTGCTGTGTGCATGTATGTCAATGTCAACATGATATACATTATGATGTGAGACCAATATGATAGTGCACCAATAAAAGCATATTAAAAAAAGAAAGTCTGAAATGTTCTATATGTACCAAACATATTTAAAAAAATAAGTGTAGTATATACTCTTTAGTCACCTTCTCCTAAGTTTAACAACTTACATTATCTTAATAATTATCAAAATGAAGATATTAATATTGGTATAGTAGTATTAATTAAACCACAGACTGACTTAAATTTTAATTTTACCAGTTTTGTCACTAATGTCCCTTTGTTAATCCAGGATCCAACCCAGTCATGGAGAAGTATGTCTACAACCATGAGGAATTCTAGAGTATCTACTTAACCTTTGAAAATATTTTGCAACTCAGACATAAAAGATTATAAAATTCTTTGAGATAAAGAAGCAAAGAAGGGAGAGAGGAAGGGAAAATACAGGGTGGGAGAAAAGAAGGGAAGAAAAGGAAAACTTCCAGGATAGAGGAACAGACAATATGCTCCATAGCTGGGCTTGGTGACACATGTCTTTAGTCCCAGTATTTGTGAGACTCAGACAGGATAATAACAGGTTTATTTGAGGCCTGCACAAAATAAAAGATAAAAAAAGACTGGGGGGTATAGATTAGTGGTAGAGTGCCCCTGGGTTCAATCACCAGTACTGAGAGGGAAAAGGAAGAAGGAAGGAAAGGAAAATAAAGAGAACCCACAGTCACAACAATGATTATGAATTTGAATCGGGCCATGCAAGATATGTAGCATTTATTAACTTCCTTTTAATCAAGCTAAACCTGTTTTATAGTCCTTACCTTACCCATCTGGTGAGAAGCTCAATGTCAGTCATAACTCTTTTCCAGCTCTGTACCACTTTGTATAGGTATTCCTCTTGTCCTTACTTGGCCATATGCTTTACATCTCATTGTCCCATTCCATATGGTCCTCCACATCACTGGAGATGCATGTCGTTTATCATCCATGTGCCCTAGGATACTAGATGAGGCTCAGGGATCCTATGTCTTGGATGCGGTTTTCTTGGGCATCCCATTGCAAGCCATTTCATATAGCAGCCACACAGAAAAGTCATTTCCTAACCTATCCTAAAGTCACTGATACCTTAATCTCTTTGGTGGATTTAGGATTTTCAAAAACTAAGCTCTTTCAGTCCCACAAAAATGCCCAGGACAAAGAATATGCAAATAAACTAGCTTCTTATTAGAAGAGGGGAAATGAAGTAGAGGGAACACACAATAATAATAAATATGCAACTTATATTCTAGAAAAAATAGGCAATACCGAACTGAATGTTGATTGGGAAATTCCAAAATATTATGGAAGATGTCTTTAACCCACACTTGGGGCAGGCAGAGGAATTTCTTGAAGGGACTAATGTCTAAATTGAAACCTGGGAAGTGAGGAAGAATGAGCCAGGGAGAAAAGAGGGGGGTGGAGTGCTGGCATGTGAAGTCTCTTAGGAAAGACACAGAAGAGGTATGAAAACTAGGAGGAGTCCAATAAGTGTATAATTCACATCATAAAGTGGAGTAAAGAAAATATTGAGCAAGAGCTGAAGTGTTAGACTAGATGGATGTGGAGCTTATAAGCCATTGGAAGAGTCTGGTTTTTATTCTGTGGGCAATGTCAAGAAAGTCATTATACTGTACTAAGCACCATTAAGACAAACTCAGAATTTCACTTAAGACAGGTCATTTCAGTGTGGGTGTAGACAAATGAGGAGAGAAGGCAACTGAGGTGGCTAGTAAACAACACTAGAATCGGAAGGACCCATCCCAGAATTCTTTAGAATAATCCAAATGATGGTAGTGTGATCCCAAGAAGTGGCAGAGGAAATGGGGAAAGTGGGCATATTTCACAGTTGTCAGACTGTGCAGTTGACTACATGTGATATTGTATTTCATGTAATCTAAAACTCCAGTGATGTAAAAGTGGAGGCATGAGAAATAATACATTGCTTTTGGAGGAGCAATGTGTTATCAAAGTGGATGAATCTAGTAGTCACTATGTTATGTAGATATGGAGGTTAAATAGACATCTCAAATATAGATAAAAATGTGGAAAATTTTCTGGATATGTATGAGAAATGAAACTGATATAAAGGATAAAAAGTACTCAGCAATGTCAAATAAGTACTAAAGAGTTAAACAATTTATTTGATTCAATTTATTTGGATTTCATTAAAAAATGGTGGGCACTTATTTTAAACTTCAGGGAATAGCTAATCCCTTAAAAGGAGAGGAAAGTTAGTTGAGCCAGTGAGAAACTGATGAATCAATATAATATGTTTAATGTAGAGATCAATGTTGAAAAGAGGTAAAAAGAGGTTGAAAAGAGGTAAAAAGAGGGGAAGAATAATAGAAAAAATTTTATATAACATACAAAGTAGCCAAGATGGGACTTAATGAACAAATTATATAATTCAGGGTCTAGATTTTTTTTAATAATACTTCTTTTGTGAATAATGCATAAAAAATGTAATATAAATATACAATGGAATTTTATTTGGACATAAAGAAAAAATTATCCCATTTGCAGAAAAATGGATGGAGCTGGTGAATATTGTGCTAAGTGAGATCAGCCAATCTCATAAAGGCAAGGGTTGTATGTTTTCACTCATATGTAGAAGCCACAGAGAAAACAGGAAATGAAAGAGACTTCAGATAAACAAGGTGAGAGACCAGTAAAATAGTGGAAGGGGACTGGGGGAGGGAAGTGGAGAAGAGGAAAATGAGGCTTGAGGAAGGGAATATTTCATATAATGTTATCTCCATATATAAAGGTATCACTAACCAATCTCATTAACATATATGGAGATTGAGGAGGGAGGAGCCAGCTAAGATAGAGAAAAATACACCAAGTGATATTTGCATGAATGCGACACTTCAAATCTTACTGTGATGTATAATTACAATGTACCAATAAAGTATTAAAAATTCTGTTTTACTTAATTATTTAATTTCATAAAGTGTTTAAGTACATTATATATATATATATATATATATATATATTTTTTTTTTTTTTTTTTTTTTTTTTTTTTTTTGCGGTACTGGGGATTGAACTCAGGGGAATTCTACCTCCGAGCTATACTCTCAGCCCTATTTTTTTATTCTTTATTTCTTTATTTTGAAACAGGGTCTCACTAAGTTGCGGAGTGCCTCACTAGGTAGCTGAGGCTAGCCCCAAACCCGGATTCTCCCCTCTCAGCCTCCCAAATGCTGGGATTACAAGCGTGCGCCACCATGCCCAGCTGCATTATATAAGTATAAGGAAATAGAAAATCTGATCAATAAATCTTGTTCCTGCATATATTAGTTGTATCCCCCCCCCAAATTTATTTGTTGAGGCCCTTAAGCCCTATGATGTCAAAATATAACTGTATTTGAAGTCAGAGACTTTAAAAAAGTAAACCAGGTTGAGGTTTTTAGGTAAGGGCCTAATCCAATATAGCTGGTGTCCTTTTAATGAGATGATGAAACACTAGGGGTGCACTTGCATGGAGAAAATGCCTTGTGAGGACATGGTGGGAAGACACTCATCTATAATTCAAGGAAAGAGACTTCAGGAAAAAGCAAACCTGCCAACACATTGATCTTGGACTTCAGCCTCCAGAACTGTGGAAACATAGCATTCTGCTGTTAAATTTATTTTGTTTGTTAAGGCAGCCCTAACTAACGAATGTAACATAATAGAGGAGGAAATTCAGTGAACAGGGATAAAACAAGAAAAAGAAAGAGAATGGAAGTAAAGAAGGTAGGAAGGAGGTAAGGAATGAAAAGGAATTATTCCTGCTAAATTTTCTATCCATAAATCATAGTAATGGCCAAATTTACTAGCCCTTTCCCATTAAGTTACAATTTATTATTTCATTAAAACTTGAATTTATAATGTTCTGAGTTTTTTCAAATTTGTTTTATTAATATTTGTAAGTCTAGTATTTAAGCCAAGGAAGTTCCAAGTAGAATTATTCTAATTAGAACATCCAAAAATATTTGGCTTATTACCTAGAATATTTAGCTTCAATATTGTCATATACAACCGTGTCATAAAAATGGGATTACCTTCCAAAGTATCAAAAGATATCATATATATTTATAATTTATAGATAAATTTTCTTGTCTTGACATTCCTAAAACTATGCTACTTTAGATTTCACTGGACAACTGAGTACTTACAAATTTTAGGGATTGTTTTTCACTGACTCAGCATTTCTAGCTGGTCTTTATTGCTAACTCAATGCTAATTTCTGTCTTCCTTGCTTAAGCTTCAAGTAAATAAATTCCTACAAGTTTAAAGGTCAAGTTGTGATCAACTCTACATTTAGAGATATCCATATTGTATATGACATGCTTATAATAATTTGCCTCAGTTTTGAATGCATACATTGTGGATTAGATACTCAGTTGCAGAGAATTTATCATGAATTAATATTTTCCTTACAGAATAAATGTGAGGCATGTATACTTACATATCTCTCAAGTCTGAAATTTATGCCACCTTCATTACAAATTTCCATATTATACAGTTACAAATTGGAGTTTCATTTTGACTATTTGCTGACTGTTAATGTTAATCCTCATGTTGAAACAGGAATCATGTTGGAGAAAAAAATTGTGAATGAAAAGTAGATAGCATTTGCATATTATATTTAGATACCTAAAGAAAAACAAACTAATTAAAGACTTTTTTTTCTAAACTACACTGCTTAAAATTTTAACAAAAATACATATCTTACAGATTTTGTAGCTCAAACTTATATCCTGCCTTAATGTGTGTGCCATACACTAAAGGAGAACAATTTTAAAATGGAAACAATTTGTAAAAATCAAACCAAAATTCCTCAGCTGAAAAATACACTCAGAAAATTTCAAAATGTAACAGAAGACATTTACAGGCTAGAAGAGAATATCATGAGATTTTCACAGTACTAAAGAAAATAAAACCTGCCATTTGAGAATATTGTACCCCCAAAAAGCTATTCTTTAGGTATGAAGAAGTGATAAAACCATTTCCATACAATAACTGAGAAAATTTATCTCCATCAGATGTGTTCTACAAGAAATACTAAAGTTCTTCAAACTGAAAATAAAGAAATGTTTGTTAATGAGTAAGAAAAAAAGGATGGAATGGTATAAAAGTGACTGGTAAGAGTAACTACACAAATAAATTCAAACTGCTCTGATATTATAAGCATGGTACATAAACCACTCATATCTTTAGTATAGAGACTAAGGCAAAGCAATTAAAATAACAAAATTTAAATATGCTAAGAAACCAATAACATAGAACGATATAAAATGAGATGTTAAAAATTCAAAATGTGAGAAGTAATGGATTGCAAGTGGAAAGCGTACTCATTAGTGTATTTATTTTGTGTGTGTGCTTGTTTCTGTTCTAATATTTGTAATCATGTTCAATTATTGTTTCAAAATAGCATGTTATAATAAAAGTAAGTTTTTGTGTAAGCATCTTGGTAGCCACATAGCAAAAATCAATAATAGACAGACCCAAAATAATAAACAAGGTATCAACACACACTACTATAGTAAATCAACCACAAAAGAAGACTTTAAGAAAGGGAGAAAAAAAAAAGAACTACAATAAAATTAGAAAATATCATCAATTAAATGTAAATAGATCAAGTTCTCTGATTAAAAGTCATATAGTAACTGAAGGGATAAATAAAAGAGACCCAGTTATATGTTGCTTACAAGAAACTCACTTTATCTCTAAAGACACAAATAGACTGAAAGTGAAGGGATGGAATAAGATATTACATGCAAATGGAGTTTTAAACAAGAAACAGAAATAGCCATACTTAGACAAAATATACTTCAAAAGCAGTAACAAGGGACAAGGAAGATCATTATATATAATAAAGGGGTCAATGTAGCAAGTGGAAATAAAAATTCTAAATATCAATATACCTAATATTGAAGCACTCAAATATTAAAAGCAAATATCAATAAGCCTAAAAGGAGAAACTTCAATACAATAATTCTTGAGTACTATTATAGTCTACTACCAGTAATGAACTGATCATCCAGATAGAAAACCAAACAAATAAATAGCAGAGTTAAATTGCACCCTTGACCAAACGGACCTAACAGACATCTACAGAATTCCATCTCATATCTAATGAATATACATTTTTCGCATCAGTACATGGAAAATTCTCTAGATTACATGATAGGATACAAAATATCTCTACCAATTACTTATTTATTATTTATTTGTTTGTTTATTTTGGTGGTACTGGGGATGGAACCCAAAGGCATTCTACCTCCAAGTTATACCCCCAGTCCTATTTTATTGTTTATTTTAAAACAGGGTCTCACTTAGTTTCAGAGGGCTTTACAAGTTGCTGAGGCTGGATGTGAACCTGTGATTCTCCTGTCTCAGGTTTTCAAGTACTGGGATTATATGTGCATGCCACAACGCCCAGCTTCAACCAATTTTTAAAAAGTCTAAATAATATTGAGTATCTTTTCTGATCACAATGCAATAAAGCTAGAAATAAAAACTTTGGAATAAACAAATAGAATAAAAACTTTGGAAACTAAACAAATATATAGAAAACTAAACAACTTATATTTAAAAAATTATTTTTTAATAAAAACTTTGGAAACTAAACAAATATATAGAAACTAAACAACTTATATTTAAAAAATTATTTTTTCATTTCCCTGTCACAAGTAAGGAACAACCTACTTTTGAACAACCATGGTTCAAGGAGGAAATTAAGAAGAAAATTTAAAAATCTACTGAAACATAAAAATGGAGACACAACACATCAAACTTATGAGATATAAAAAAGTAGTACTAAGAAGGAAGTTTATAATAATTAATGCCTACATCAAAAAGGTAGAAAGTTCTGAAGTAACCCAGCACTGTATTGCAAAGAGCTAGAAAAAGGAAGACAACTCAAAACTCCAAATTAGTAGAAAGAAAGAGTAAATATAAGACCATAAGTACATAAAATAAACACTAAAAATAAAAAAAATGGAACAAATAACTGCTTCTTTGAGAGGAAAAACAAAATAGACAAACCCTTAGATAGACTAAGAAAAAGCAAATGAAGTATCAAATACAATCAGAGACCCCAAAAAAGGAGACATTACAGCTGACAAACGATCATTGGAGATTATGAACAACTATATGTCAAGAAATTTGGTAACCTAGAAGAAATGGAAAAATCCCTAGCACACCTTACCCAAGAGAGAATCATGAAGAAATAGAAAACCGGAAGAATGAACAAGTAATGAGATTGAATCAATAATAAAAAGTCTTCCATCAAAGAAAAACCCAGGACCAGATAAATTTGCTTCACTATTGAATTCCATCAAATATTTTAAATGAACTAATTCCAATTGTCCTTAGCTACATCAAAAATAGAGGAGGAAGGAATTTCTCCAAACACATTCTACAAGGCCTGTATTATCCTCTGTCAAAACCAGATAAGGACGAAACAACAAAAATAAAAGATTATTACACACCAATATTCTTAATGAATATGTGTGCAAATATCCTTAACAAAATACTAGAAAACAGAATCCAACACCACGTCAAAAAGCTTACTCACTATGACCAAATAGGATTCAACCCATGGACGCAAGGGTGGTTCGATATATACAGATCATTAAATGTGATACACCACATCAACAAAATGAAGGGAAAAAAACATGGCCACCTCAATAGATGAAGAAAAGGTATTTGATAAAATTCAACCCCCTTTATGATAAAAACATTGAGAGCATATTAGGTATACAAGAAATGTGCCTCAACAAAATAAAAATTCACTTACAATAAACCAACAGTTAACATTATATTGAATGAGGTAAGACTTTTCCTCTAAGATCCATAAAAGACAAGAATGCTCACTTTTACCATTTTTCTTCAACATAGTTCTAGAAGTCCTAGCCAGAGAAATCAGGCAAGAGGAAGAAATAAAGGCTGTCCACATTGAAAAAGAAGTTAAATTGTCCTTATTTTTAGATGGCATGATTTTTTAGACAGAAACCTCCCAGAATTACATAAAAACAATAGAACTAACCAACAGATTCAGAAAAGTTGCAGGAAAAAAAAAAAGCAAAATATAAAAATCAGTATCATAGCTACATGCCAATAGCAAATTATCTGAAATAAAACAATTCTAAAATGTATATGGTAACACACACACACACACACACACACACACACACACACACACACACACACACAAATAACCAAAATCACTTTGAGCACAAAGAACAAAGCAGTAGACATTATGCTACCTGACTCTACAAAGCATATAACAAAGATAAATCATCAAAACAGGATGATATTGGCATTAAAAACAGACACATAGGCTAATGGAAAAGAAGAGAGAAGCCAGAAGTAAACCCACACACCTACATCCAACTAATTTCAACAAAGACCCTAGGACCATGCACTGGAGAAAGCACAGTCAGGTGCAAGTATAACTGAATATCTGCATTCAAAAGAATGAAACTAGACACCAATCTCTCACAAGTTACAAAAACAAATTCAAAATGGATTGAAGACTTAAATGTAAGATCTGAAACTATTAAACTACTAGATGAAAGCATAGGGGGATATGCTTCAGGATGTTGGAACATGCAAGGAATTTTTGGACAAGGCCCCCAAACACAAGAAACAAAAGTATAAGTAGATGAATTGAATTACATCAAACTAAAGAAGACAACCAAAAGAGCAAAAAGACAACCTAAAGGATGAGAGAAAATGTTTTCAACTTATACATCTGTCAAGGAGTTCATATTCAGAATATATAAGGAACTTCAAGAATTCAATAGTAAAAAAAAAATAATCCAATTAAAAATGGACAATAGATTTAAATAGACATTTCTCAAAAAGATATACAAATGGCCAACAGGTATATGTAAAAATTCTCCACCTCACTAATAACCAGAGAAATGTAAGTCAAAATCACAATGAGATATCACCTCACCCCAGTAAGAATGGCTATTATCAAAAACACTATAAAGCCAACAAGTGCTGTCAAGGCTGTAGAGAAATAGGAACCCTTACACATTGTTGATCAAAATGTAAATTAGTTCATTCATTGTGGAAAACAGTATGTAGGTTCCTCATAAAAGTTATAAATAGAATCCCCATTTAATCCAACAATCCCACTACTGGGCATATACTGAAAGAAAATAAAATCTGTTATGTCAGAGACATCAGCACTCCCACATTCATTGCAGCATCAATCAAAATAGCCCAAAAGTGGGAAACAACCTAAGTGTTTATCAACTCATGAATGAATTAAAAAAAGTGGAAAATGGTACATATATACAATGGAATACCATTTGAACATAAAAAAGAAGGAAATCCTGTCATTTGCAGCAACAAGGATTGAACTGGAGATTGTTGTGATAAGTGAAATAAGCCAGGCACAGAAAGACAAGTACTGTATGATCCGTTCATATGTGGAATCTAAAAAAGTGATCTCATAGAACTTGAGAGTAGAATGGCAGTCACCAGAGGGTGGGGAGAGTAGACAGGCAGGAGGAAGGTTGGTCAATGGTTATAAGTTATGGTTGGATAGGAACAAACAGGGCTATTGACTATAGATAGCAATTGTATACTGTATATTTCAAAAAGCTAGAAGAAAGGATTTCAAAAATCTTCATCACAAAGAAATGATAAATGTTTGAGGAGATAAATATATTTTACCTGATATAAGCATTATGCAATATCTACATATATCAAAACATTACATGGCGCACCAGTAATATGTATAATTTATGTGTCATAAATTAAAAATAAAAAAATAACTATAGGATGTACTAGGAATGCAACATCCTGAGATGGGTACAAACTGGCCAAAACAACCTAAACTCTGCTCCAGTCCCTTCAAAAAACCTGAGCTCTGTTCCAGTCCCTTCACTGGTTTATCCTAGCAACCATGGGGCTCCCAAAATATCAAACCCATGCCCCGAACATAGGTGAAACCACTTTCATAAAAAAAAACCTCTTCATGATATAAAATCACACATAGTTCCCAATACAATAATACTGGGAGACTTCAATACTCCTCTCACATCACTAGATCAATCTTCTAGACAAAAGGTCAGTAAAGATGCATCAGACCTAAAGAATACCATAAACCAAATGGACCTATTAGACACATACAGAATATTCAACCCAATTACAGCTAAATTCACATTTTTCTCAGCTGCCCATAGAACCTTCTCCAAAGTAGATTACATTCTGGGCCACAAAGTGAGTACTAGAAAAATTCAAAAAATGTAACATAATTCCATATGTCTTTTCAGGCCACAATGGAATGAAACTAGAAAGCAACTATAAAAAGACCTAGTAACAGTGTAAACCCATGGAGACTGAACACCACACTGCTGAATGAGGAATGGGTCAAGAAGAAGTAAGGGAAGAAATTTTTAAAATTCCTAGAAACAAACAAAAACAGAGACACAATATATCAAAACCTCTAGGACACCTTGAAGGTAGTGCTAAGAGGAAAATTTATAGCACTGAGTGCCCACATAAGAAGTACAGAAAATCACCAAATAAATAACCTAAGGACACAGCCCTAAGCCCTTGATAAACAAGAATAGTCTAACCCCAAAGCCAATAGAAGACAGGTTTTATTAAAATCAGAGTAGAAATGAATAAAGTAGAGAATTAAAAAATACAGAAAGTCAACAAAACCAAAAGCTGGTTTCTTGAAAAAATAAACAAGATAGATAAACCATTAGCCAACCTAACCAAAAAAGAGAGAATCAACCCAAATTACCAAAATAAGAGATGAAAAAGGTGATATTACCACCAACAGTGTGAAAATCCAGAGGATCATCAGAAACTACTTTGAAAAACTATACTCCAACAAAATGGAAAATCTAGAAGAAGTTGGGAAATTTCTAGACACATATAACCTTCCTAAATTGAGTTAAGAAGATATAGAAAACTTAAACCAACCAATAGCAATCAAAGAGATAGAAACAGCTAAGAAAACAAATAACCCAATCCAAAATGGGCAAAGGATCTAAATAGACACTTCACAAAAGAACAAATACAAATGGCCAATAAATGTATGAGGAAATGTTCAACATCATTAGCAATCAGAGAAATGCAAATCAAAACTACCTTGAGATTTCACCTAACCCCAATTAGAATGGCAATCATCAAAAACACAAACAACAGCAAATGCTGGCGAGGGTGTGGAGAAATGGGAACCCTAATACATTGTTAGTGGGATTGCAAATTAGTGCAACCACTTTGGAAAACAGTATGGAGGACCCTCAGAGGAATGGGAATGAGCCTACCATATGATCCAGTAATACCACTTCTGGGTATCTACCCAGAAGAATGGAAACCAAACTACCAGACCGATGCATGTGTATCTATGTTTATAACTGCACAATTCACAATTGCCAAACTATGGAACCAGCCAAGATGTCCATCGACAGATTAATAGATTACAAAACTATGGGATATGTACACAATAGAATTTGCTCAGCCATAAAGAAGAATAAAATAATGTCATTTGCAGGGAAATTAATAGAACTGGAAAACATTATGCTAAGTGAGATTAGTCAGTTACAAAAAGTAAAAAAAAAAAAAAAAAAAAAAAAAAAAAAGATTTCATAAAAAGGGGGGAAAAGGGGGAAAAGGGAAAAAAAAAAAGGAACCTAAATAAAAAAAAAAAAAAAAAAAAAAAAAAAAAAAAAAAAAAAAAAAAGTATGCTTTCCTTAATATGTGGGAACTAGGGAGAAAGTGAAACATAAGAAGGACTCTAGATGAAAAAGGAGAAACCTTAGATAAGAAAAGAAGGTGACTCAATTGAAGGTGATGAGGGTTGGGGGAGAGAAATTCCCTAATGCACATGATGTACTTTCATAAACATATCAAAGTCAATCACTAAACTGAACTTGAGAAGGAGGGACAGGGAGGGAGAGGGGTGGGACTTGGGGAAGGGTCAAATGAGAAATGTGTGCATGTATGCCTTTACTAGCTTGTACCTAACAAAGATGTATGATTACAATGCACACACACACACACACACACACACACACACACACACACACACACAAAAATGCATGGCAGGCTGTGTTCTGTAGGGTACCTCAGGTGCAGTACAAGTGGACCACATACAGATGACACTCCATCAGCCCAGGACAGCTTTCCTGAGCCCTGGGGGACCTGCTCAGCCTAATTCCCAGGCTTCTGTTATCCATTGCTGCCCATCTTAGTAATAAATCTACTTCATGCAACTTGTGTGGAAATGTTCTGTCTCACTGAACTCAGACACACAGTGAACCTGCTTAACACCTGTATTTCTTATTTCTGGAGTTTGGAAATAATGCCAGGGCATCTGGGTAACAAGAAATCTTGAAATAAAAAATTCATTGGCTCAAACCTGATTAGAGGAAGAAGTTTAAAAAGATATCAGCTTAGAAAGGCTAGTCTCTTTGGAGAAAAGATGGAGTATTGTATTTATGTAATACCTGCCACCGATGATTCTAAGCTGGTGAAAAGATCAGTTTAAAAAAAAAGCCCCATAAAAGTAAATGTATTGTAGTTCAATCTAATACACTTTGCATTGTTTTTACTTTGGTGTAGGTTCTATTTATCCTCAGGCAAATGAATAATATGCAAATAGTAGAATACCTGAAGGAAATGGGGGACAAACATATTCAGAAAATAACAAGAAAATCAGTCTGGTTTTTAGATTTGTGGAAATTAAGGCAGTGCCTTAGCCTGGCTTCTCTAAAAGCAGAGCTGGAGGCAGAGGTGTAATTTGGAGAATTTGTTTAGAAAGCGATGTCAAGGAGTAGTAGCAAAGTTCGAGGCATATAAGACAGGGAAGAATGTGTCATCAGGTTAGCCATATCTATCAAGAATTGACCCTTAATTCTGAGAAACATTTAAATAGCCTCATGAGATACATGGCAGAGAGAATAAAAAAAAATAACTTATGTATCGGTTTTTAATCCCCCATTGCTCAAAGTTAATCTCAAAGCCATTCATTCTCCTGTTCTAGTTTATGCACACAGGAAGTTTGCAGGTTGCTATGGGCATGCCAAACTGTGGCATCAAATAAGCCCAAAAGAAGTGCCATGTTGTACCTGTGTGAACATAAGTAATACTGGTCTCTACCACAGGTGTGGTATTGTGCTGCTGCAAAAGAATTTATTTCCTTGACTGGCAACTTCACTTGAATCTGTTATTACATCCATTTCTCCAGGTGATGATTGGTCACAAGACCTGAAAGGACTTCAAATCCTTGTCTTGTTGATCCCCAACCCATAGCTGATGTTCATCATCTCCCTCACTACATTCCACCCTTAATTATCCTTCACTCTAGCTTGATCAGCAGGTCTAGGACTTCTGCCTGTTGCATCAATCTGGATCTGCCTCTTGTGGTCTGTATTAGATGTGGTTAATTTTATGTGAGCATGTCCTAGATCATAAATATTTGGGCAAATACTATTTTAAATGTTTCTATGACGGCGCCTTTGTATAAGATCAACACTTGGATTAATAGACGGAGTAAAGTAGATGATGCTACCTAGTGTGGCTTTACCTCACTCAATCAGTTGAAGGCCTGAATAGAATAAAGGCTGACCCTCCCCTGAGCAAGCCTATATGCTTTTCCAGCACCACAGAATACATCAGTATCATCTTGTATATATTCTGCTGCAGTCCTAGAATCAGCCATTTTTCCATAGAACACCTGGAAATGTGTTTATTTATTTATTTTTAGTTTCTTTTATTTGAGAATATTATTAGTGACCAAGATCATTGGATTGGGTGTGATCACTCCTACTGAGTCATTGCTTCAAGACCCTGTCAGCTGAAACAGCAAGGAAATATATGTGTATATGCTATACCCATGTATATGCATGTACACATTAATATTTATTCATTCACACAACCATCTGTATAAATATAGATACTGTATTAAAGAATATAATTTAATTAAGTATAACTTATTAGGTCAAACTATGTGAAATTGCCATTTTGTTTATCAAAAAGCCTCATATATCATCAATTTTTCATGGATCAACCTAATACCTACAAAAAAGTACATAAAGCAGAATGTGAAATTTATGAGATATCCATGTAACCCACATCCAGTTAACAAATAAAAATATTGCCAAACACACATTCATGAACACACACACACACACACACACACACACCATTTACTCCTTCTCCCTAGAAGTAATTATTCTCCTATTGTAATTGTTTTTATTAACCTTATCTATAAAGAAAGTTTTAACACCTACACGTGAATTACAAAAATACAGTTCTTTTCTGTTTTTGCTTCTAAGAAAGTGAAATCATAATACATGTAACATTTTGTTTTATGTTATTTATCATGTTTTAGATATTTTTATTTTAATTATTTTTAATGTCAATATATGTTGTGTATAATAATTTCTATTATGAATGTGCAAACAACTTATCTATTTTACTGCTGATTGCTATTTGGTAATGTTGTTGAATTGAGGATGAAAGGATTATAATTACATTTTGACATATCTTCAGGTTTCTTTGTATCATGAAATTTCAAATCCATTGCTATTTTCAAAGGACCAAGATTAGAACTACATCTGATTTAAACAATGTCTTAAGATACATAATCACCAAGAAGGCTTCTGATTATAATTTGGCCTCTCAAATAATTCTGCCTACAGGGAGAAAATTACATGATCTAGCACAAGTACGCCAGTGCCTGTAACAATTGGACATCTCATTGTGAATGAAACAAATTGGCATTATGTTTTCATACATCTGTCTCCAGGGTTTGGTTAATGAGTCCATCTCAAAGAGATGGATCTCTTTTTGGTGTGTTGATAAAATCAGGTAATGAATTCTAACTCATGAAGCCTCTTGAGAGGCAAGCATGCAGCCTTCAACAGACAGGCATAGAGCGCTTTCCTTCAATGAGAACATAACCAAACAAGAGCTTAATTGCTCTGTTTTCCGATATCTAACTCTTATACCCCAAATGTGGGCAGATGGACACTTCAGCAAAAATCCTTCTGGAAGTTCACTAATGTTTCTTACTTATAAAGATTTTTATAAAATTTTATTTTTCATGTAATCTATATTTTCCATAATTTACTCATTCTCTTTCACCTAATTACATATTTGTCTGTGACAGCACTTTTTTAAGAGCACAAAATTCAAAATATAGCATTTTAAGAAAACTACACTAAAGATTTTAAAGAAAAAATTAGATAATTGTATTTCTAAAAGTGCTGTGTGTGCTCAAAGTACCTTCAGGGGTTTGTATTTAATTCACAAAAGTAGGTCAAACCTTCTAAGATCAATTTCTAATCAAATAGCTACTCTGTACTTTTATAATATTTATTTTATAGCTCTTTCATTAATGTCATTCTATATTTCTCTCCCAAACAAAATTACATGACTTTTATGTTAACTACCACAACATTTTTCATTTCTTTTATGGATTTATGCTGTCAGAACAAAAGCAAAAACAATGCACTTTTAAAATAAATTGTACAGGAAGCTTTCATTTTAATCTTCACCAAATGCACTCTGATTATTTTTATAATAAATTCTGGGAAATTGGAGAATAAAAACCCTTCTCTTTATTTCCTCTTTCTCTTATTAGACTCTTCAAATGCATGCACCTACCAGATATAAAAAAAGCTTTATGAATCCTATCATATATGTTCAATATATTTCAACTGTTTCATCAGTTTGTGGCATAATTTTATAGTCCTATTAGCATAAAATTGTAATGAAGACTGAGAAATGTGACCACTTGCTTGGAGTCTAGCTGTCATTCCCTGTATATCACCATCTTCTGGGGAACCTGAGCACTGCAGTTATATACAGAACCACCAACAGTTTAGTTTAATTGAAGAGTGGGGGCAGGGTGGGGAGAAGCAAGTACTAAATTAATTTAAAAACATTAAACTTATTAAATAAATTCATTTAATACTTTAAATGATTAAATATTATCTTTTATAATTCTATTTCATTGTTCATTTTAGGAGAAAAAATATAACTCTAATTTCCAAGAAAGCAGGTATCATTCCCTACATTGCCTATTTTCTAATCACCAGAAGGGGGCACCTGGCATAGTTTCCAATAAATAATGAGAATTTTTTAAAAACTGTTGAAAAATGGTATGAATCAATGTAGCCACAATACCTAAGAAGTCATATACTGACTTTATCACATAAAATAATTACTATAAAGTTTGAGTGGAAAATATTAACTAATTTAAAATATAATAAATTTCTAATCTAGTGGACCATAGACTCATAAAAAATGAGTGTTATAAAAATACAATGTGATTCATTAATGCTATAAAATATATTAAATGATTAAAAAATTTTATAAAATAAAATGATGCACATTTGTGCCTTTCTATGATAGATTCCAAAATCAATTTGAATTATGTCCTTACCCAAAGACCTTTAAGAAAGACTCAGAATACTATTAACTCAGAATTATATCAACTCTTATAAATTTATAAATTTGGGACTACTATAAACTGTGCTATAAATAGAGAACAAATTATTATATATTTGAATATAGATTGGGCGAGATTATTGCTTTGTTTTTTTATGGTATGAAGGGTTCAACCCAGAATCTCACAAATGCCAAAGAAGTATTTTACCACTGAGCTATACCCCAAGCCATACACACACACACACACACACACATATATATATATATATATTTAATTTTGGTGTCCAGTACTTTGAATAAAAATAAAGTCAATAATTCAGCTTAAAGCATCACAAATTCATAACCCTGGTTCCTAACATTTGGTCTTAAATGCAATAGACACTCAAGCATTTATTGAGTTATTTATATTTAATATAGGTACTACATATGAATGTTCAATGTAAGTAATAGGTAATAAAATACATATATGCCCTTTCTACCAATAGAATATGCAAGTTTATTGAAAGCAGAAAATATTTAAATATAAAAAGTTTGGCCAGGTATGGGGGCATATTCTCATAATCTTAGTACTTGGGAGGCTGAGACATGAGGATCACTGGTTCAAGGCCACCCTCAGAAACATAGTGAGACCCTGTTTCAAAATTTAAAAAAAAAAGAAAAATAAATCAAAGAAGACCTTAGAAGATGAAAAGATCTTCCATGTTCTTGGATAAGCAAAGTAAACATCATCAAACTGGCCATTTTCCCAAAAGTGATCTACAGATTTAATGTGGTACCCATTAAATTACCAAGATCACTCCTCACAGACATAGAAAAATCAGTCCTTAAATTCATTTGGAACAACAAAAAGCCCAGAATAGCCAATGTAGTTCTCAGCAACAAGAACCATGCAGGAGGCATCACAATACCTGACTTCAAACTATACTACAAAGCCACAGTAATAAAAATAGCATGATATTGGTACAAAAACAGACATATAAAACAATGGAGCACAATAGAAGACTCAAAAACAAATCTGCACACTTATAGCCAATTGGTTTTTGATAAAAGAGCCAAAAACATACACTGGGGAAAAGATAGCCTCTTCAACAAATGATGCTGGTAAAACTGGTTAACCATATGCAGGAAAATGGAAATAAACCCCACGTTCTCAGCCTGCACAAGAGTCAACTCAAGGTGGATCAAAGACCTGGAAGTCAGGCCAGAGACCTTGCAGCTACTTGAAGAGGGCATAGGTCCAACATTTCAACACATAGGCACAGGTAAAAATTGTCTCAACAAGACCTCAAAGGCACAAGAAAGTCAATACTTGGGATTTGACTTGAAGATCAATACTTGGGATTGCATTAAACTGAAGAGCTTCTGTGCAGTAAAGGAAACTATCAAGAACCTCAACAGAGAGCCCACAGAGTGAGAGAAAATTTTTGCCAACTACTCCTCTGATAGAGGACTAATACCTAGAATATACAGAGAACTCAAGAAACTCACCACTAAGACAACAAATAACCCAATCAAAATATGGACAAGTGATCTAACTAAACACTTAACAAAAGAAGAAATACAAATGCCCAATAAATGTATGAGGAAATATTCAACATCATTAGTAATCAGAGAAAAGCAAATCAAAACTACCTTGATATTTCACTTAACCCCAATTAGAATGGCAATCATTAAAAACACAAACAACAACAAATGTTGGTAAGGATGTGGAGAAGTGGGAACCGTAATGTATTGTTGGTGGGATTACAGATTAGTGCAACCACTTTGGAAAATAGTACAGAGGATCCTAAGACAAATGGGAATGAACCTACCATATGATCCAGCAGTATCACGTCTGGATATCTATCCAGAAGAATGGAAACCAAACTATCAGACTAATGCATGTGTATCTATGTTTATAGCTGCACAATTCACAATTGCCAAGTTATAGAACCAGCCAAGATGTCCATCAATAGATAAATGGATTACCAAACTATTGGATATGTACACAATGGAATTTTACTCAGCCATAAAGAAGAACAAAATCATGTCAGTTTCAGGGAAATGGATGGAACTGGAAGGTGTGGAGAGGCAAGGAGCTGCCGCTCCCTAAGATGGCGCCTGGAGGAAGTGCCCCAATGCAGTAAATAACTCCTAATAAGGAAATTAGGTGAGGCAGCAGTGCTGCGCGTGCTCAGGTGAAGGTTTCCTGGCCAATTGGCAAGTAGAGACGGGTCGTATCCTGACTGGCCAGTGACAGAGATATAAGCCTGAGGGGAAAAAACGTTCGGGGCCATACCTTGCTTCAAGATCCTGTCAATACCTAAATCCTGATTAAATCCTTATGCAGAAGGAACCTGATTGTTGCGTGTTCTGTCTGCTGGTCAGACTGCAGCGCGTGACAGGAAGGCATGTTAAGTGAGATTAGTCAGTCACAAAAAGTAAAAAAATTAGCCGGGCGTGGTGGCGCACGCTTGTAATCCCAGCATTCGGGAGGCTGAGACCGGAGGATCCCGGTTCGCGGCCAGCCTCAGCTACCTAGTGAGGCACTCCGCAACTTAGTGAGACCCGGTTTCAAAATAAAGAATAAAAAATAGGGCTGGGGGTGTAGCTCAGAGGTAGAATGCCCCTGAGTTCAATCCCCAGTACTAAAAAAAAAAAAAAAAAAAAAAAAGTAAAAAAATTGTATACTCCCTAATATGCAGAAGCTAGGGGGAAAGTGGGTCATAAAAGGGACTCTACTTGACGAAGGAGAAACCTTAGATGAGCAAAGAAGTTGACTTGACTGAAGGTGATGGGGTGGGGGCACCCTAATGCACATGATGTACTTTCAGAAACATATCAAAGTCAATCACTAAACTTAACATGAGAAGGAGGGAGGGGAGAAAAATGGGGTGGGAATTGGGGAAGGGTTAAATGATAGATGTGTGCATGTATACCTGTACCACCTTGTACCTCACAAAGATGTATGATTACAATGCACCAATAAAAATATTTTAAAAATAAATAAATAAAGGTTTGGGGGTATATTTCAGAGGTAGAGCACCCCTGGATTCAATTCTCAGTACTACACACACATACATACAAAAAAAATTGTCATTACTATGTGGCTAGGTAAAGTAATTTTACCATTGAATATAGAATACTGTTATTTTCCTGGAAATTCATTACTTCTCATACTGAAATGATTAAAATGAAGATTGAAACTTTGATCAAAATCATGCAACTAGGAGATTCAAGACTCAGGTAGGACTCTGCATTAATCCTATTCCCATCTCTGTACCCCCCCCCATAGGGTGTCGGATCAAACCTCTATGCAGTGGCTTAGCATGTACCAATTTTTACAAGTTCTACTTTTTAAGCCAATATCTTCTTCTATCCTTCTAGCTCCTCCTCTTAGAAAGTCAATATGTGCCAGAAATTGCCTGTAAACTTTAGGATGGTATTGAAAAGGCAAGTTTTACAGCAATCAATCAAAATGAAATTCTTTGTTTTGTTTTATTTTTGGTGGTGCTGGGGATTGAACCCAGGGGTATTCTACCTGTGAGCTATGCCTCCAGCCCAATTTTATCATTTTCTTTTAATTTTGAAACAGGGTCTCAAAGTTGCAGAGGGCCTCACTAAGTTGCTGAGGTTGTCTATGAACCTACAATCCTCCTGTCTCAGCTCCCAGTACTGGAATTACAAGCATGTACCACCACACCCAGCCAAAATGAAGTCTTATTTTAGAAGTGACGCTGATCTATTTCTACACAAAACATTGGTATACTAGAGAAAGATCATGCATTTCTAAGGGATTATTCATTTACTTTAGTATTTCAGCATTGTTTTGGTAATACACTACAATGTAATGCCAGAATGTGATTTTGGTCAGGCATGGTGGTAAATGCTTAAAATATGAGTATTTGGGAGACTGAGACAGAATGCAGATCTGATGACAACCTCAGCAATTTAGTGGGGCCCTCAGCAACCTAGTTAGAACATGCTTCAAAATAAAATAAAATAGGGCTGGGGGTATAGCTCAGAGGTAGAATGGGTTCAATCTCTGGCAACAACAACAAAAAGATACTGTTTTTGTTTTATGCTGTGCATCTTACCTCTGAACTACATCCCTAGACCTCAGAACAGGGTCTTACTAAGTTGTGGAGAGACTCACAAAGTTGCTGAGGCTGGCCACAAACCTGAGATCCTCCTGTGTTAGCCTCCCAAGTACTGGGATTGCAAATGTTGGCCACAACCTAGGTCAGTACCAAAACGAACCTCAACTTTCCCACAGTGCTGGAAATGCTATTTTAATGATTTTTCTCTAAGTAAAGGTGTGACTGCTCCCCAACCTGACTTCCTCTCCTGTAGATGTATAATTCTGAACATCCCAGGTCCTCTCAATAAATACTGGAGGAATTAGCATTATGAAAGTGTTTTAAACTAGAGCTCCAATTATCTAAACAAGTTCTATAAATATAGACAAAGTGGACTGAGAAAATTAATCAATTTTCAAATGCAATAAAGAAAGCATGACAAGGAACAGTAGGTGGGAAAGAAGTAAATTTTCTAGGAAAACTGGAGTCTTGGATTTTCTATTAACTATACCAAATGTCCTGCTTTTTCCAGTACATATGGAAAGATTAAAACACCAAACATTTACACTTGATTAGGAGTTTTCTTTTTGTACCATGATGCAAATATGTTCATCTGTATTACAGTTGGTGTGGGGACACACAGTGTAACTTCTGTCATTGGATGAGACAGGAATTTAATTAGCAGAATTCATAAGCAAGGCCATGGTATCCATCAAAGGGGGAATGGTGAAGAACTGTTTTTAACTTGAATCCCAAGTAAAAATGGACCTTCTTATTCAAATGGAGCCAAATAAGACCTCCTTCTGGAGGAAAGTAAAAGTGAAACTTAACAGCAAACTATAAAAATGTAGCTGTCCAGAAAGAGAGCCTCATTGAGTACTCAGACTAGAAAAACAGTGCTGAGCCGAACAAAACAGAGCAGGCAATAAGCATTTTTTTGCTATGTTACCAGAAGGAAATTAATCAACTAGAACCCAGGGCCCCCTTTACTGCACCTACCAGGGGTGGGTATATCTCCAGAATAAACCACAAAGACAAATTCAAGTGCCATATGAATAGTGTGATAGGCCCGAATATCATTTCAATAGAGCTGCTTTGGCAAAATGTTACGCAAGCTCGGACTTGAGACACCTCTCCTGTTGTGATATATTTTCACCTCTGTGATTTTGTGAGTTGAGTTCTCAGAAGAAGTTGCTTGCACTGGCTTCTCCACCTTATCTTAGAACACTTTCTCTCTCCCGTTAATGGCTGGCTTTTAATAGTTTCCCATTGAGAGTTCTATGCTGCTGTTGCTTTTATATTAACCTCCCTACTAAGAAATAGTTCCGTGTTCAGAAATGCCCTTGGTCAAGTTCTGCATTGGCATTTCATCCCAGCCACGTCTCCCTACTCCCCCAGGACACACTGGAGTCGTCGTGCTTCAGAAGCAAACCTCAATGGTGTATATTGGTCTTTTGAAGTAGTCCTCTCCCCGAGATGTCTCTGATATTGTCTATGAAGTCAGAGTCCATTTTCTGTTTGATCTGCTAACACTGGCAAGAGCTATAGCTAGCTTTTCTCCAAGCTGCCCTTTATTATATCAGAGATTTATGGTGAGTTCATTACACTTGGCTCCTGTCAAATCAGTCATTTGTTCAAACCAGTACTTGAGCGCTTACTATCTGCTAAACACTGCAGTGAGACATGTACAGAGATTGCATATGATGAATTAGGATTTAGGATTTACAATTCAGAATTTGGAGATTCATAAACAAGTGGAAGGAGAAGTGGTTAATTTTGCCTGAGGGACTCAAGTAATGCTTTAAGGAGTACTTGACTCTTACTCCCTGGGTCTTAAAGGATGAAAGAGATTTTTTAAAAGCTAATTCTGGCTTTTAAGCTAATGAGGAGGATAAAGTGAGGTGAGGGAGAAGCTGGTATCAGGAGGAGTGATTGGCTTATAGTAATATCATTAGAATTCAGCTCAGCTGTGAATAACAGACATCAATAAACAGTAGCCAAGACCAGTGTGTGGTCTAAGGTTGTTAAAGCGATTCTGCCCCTTAAAGTCCTCAGAACTTTAGGCTCTTTCTGTCTGGTTTCTTTGTTTGAAATGGATGCCATTACTGAGGTCACCTCAAGACCCAACCAAGATGAATCTTGCAGACTTCAGAATGTGTTCACATTCCATCCAGAAGAAGCAATTTCAATATATGCTTCTCACATTCTTTAACTTCTCTTTTTCAAGGACCACATCCTTCATTCTTCCCCGAACTTTCACTCACACCTTAATGGTCATATTCAAAACCATGTCATTAGAAATTCCTGAACCACTCCGTAATCCCAGTGGCATCCACTCACTGGTCTCTACTGCCTACATTCCCCATGTCCTTGTAATGCATCACAGGAACTTCCAATCCTCTGATATTACTAACTTCCATAATTCCTCAAATCCCTAGTAACTTCCTTACTCAGCTCAAAATTCATTGTTAAACTTTATAATCATCCCTTGCATCTACCTCCTAATTTCTTACCGTTTCCTCAGTTTGTCATATACCCTTAGCAAAGCCAGGACCTTGATGCTCTGGTTTGAATGTAGTTTGAGTGTCCACCAATGGTCCATTCATTGGAAGCTTGGTTTGCAGGGAGGGGTATTGATAGGAGGTGGAACCTTTAATAAGCGGGGCCTAATGATAGCTCCACAAGTCACTGAATGTACAACCCTAGAAACAGGGTAAGGTAGTTAGTTCATATGAGACCCTGTTCCTGGCACCACCACCTAGCTCTCTGACTTCCATTTGGCAAAGTGATGCTCCTCCCACATATGCTCACATTAAGATGTGATGCCATCTCTTGCTAGGCCCTCACCAGACGTTAAACCAATGGGGCAGCAAGATCTTGGAATGTGAACCTCCAACACTGTGAGCTAAATATACCTCTTGTACTTATAAGTAGCTTGCTTCAGGTATTTCACAATAGTGATGAAAAGTTGACTAATGTACTCGGTTAAATTCAACTTTCTTTCTGCACCTATATAGGTGAATATATGTGGTAAAAAACAAAACAAAACAAAAAACCAGCAAACTACTGTAAGCAGGCCTTCATGGACCCCAGTTTCACTGTAGCTCCACATTCTCAACTCCTAGAGACCTATTTTTGGCCATGTCCTGTGTTCCCAAGTCTTCAGAACTTCATCCTCACAGCCTATGATCTATGATTTCCCACATCTACATCTGTATCCATACAGTCTACTGTAGGGATCGCTCATGTTATGTGGCATTCAGCACTTACAGGCTCTGACCTTTCTTGGTGAAATCTGACCCCTCAGACCTAGGGAAGCCGGTGGGTGGGTCAAGGAAAGGCCTACCTCCCTCCCCTGCAGCCATAGGTGATGAGATCTGCTCCCATTGGCTCCCCTTCCCCAGCTTCACCTCCCTACCATATAATGTATTGTATGTTCCAATAAAGCTGAGTTTCTGCAGTGCTGCCTGACCACTGACTGGACTCCCAGCCGGTGCTGGTTTTTGGGGGGCTTCCCCAACTCCCTAGGGTGGTGGGCCCGGCCGCAACACTCTCCCTCTCGCTCAGCCCCGACGGGCAAAGCGGCTGGTCTGCTTTGCCCTACCCCGTGTGGCATGGGACGCAACATCGGTTGCATGGAACGCTACAGTCTACATGCTAGAATGTTCCATCTTCTGTCAAGACAGGTTTACTCCTTTTGCTCTTGTCCCACAGAGAAACTCTGTCTTCTCTCTCCTCTGTCATCTGTTTTTCTTCTACCCTAGTTCATTGTTAAAAAGCATTTTCTTGATCCCAATTTCTTCTTGAATTACTGATTCTCTCTGCTATTCTATATACCCTGTCTCCCTACTGCTTTTGGATATTGTAGGCACAATTCTGTATTAACATAGGATCTTTGCTCTGTCTATAATTTTCTGCTTCTAATAATCTTCCTGCATAATTCCCTCACCTCCTCAAGGCTTTCTTTAATCACTCTCTCAATGAAACCAAAGCATACTTCCCTATTTCAAATTCTCACAACTAATTTATACTTCTCCTTTCAATAGCTTTTTGTCTCCCTATCCTTAACAAAATATTTACAATAGTATTCATTATCTTTTATGATACATTAGATTTTACTTATGCACTGTAATTGTATTTTATTAGATATATATTCCAACTAAAATATAGGTTTCACAAGGACAGAAGCTTCCTGGTTTTAATTCCACATGCCTAGAATAGTGCCTGGAACATATTTGAAACTCAGTAAATATTTGTTTAAACATATTACATTTACTTTCAATTTCCTGGTGTTCATATTGGATAATGTGCTTATATCATATAAGACTCTTGGTTTTAAAAGACAGAAGCCCAACTCCAGGCAACTCAAGTAAGATTAGTTTGTTCTGTTGTGGTTTGCTTTGGGTTTGGTTCAGTTCATACAACATGATCCTCCAAGATTTACATTAGCTTTAGCCTCAGTTAAACCCAGGTCCTCAAAAAAGGCCAACAGGACTTGATTTCTATCCCTTGACTCTGTTCTCCTCCCTTTAGGCTTCATATCTAGGGGGATCTCTTCAGTTGGGGGAGATATGGCCAGCTTTAAATTTACATGATCTTTAGGTCACAGAGATCACAATTGTACCCCAAAATCCCCAGGTGGGACAGTGTCTGGTTCAGATAATAAACCAGTCATACTCAGGCAATTGGCTGGAGAATGGGGAGATGCGACTCTATGTAGGTTGGGCCTGGATCTCAAGACCCTCTCTAAAAGCCTGGTTAGGGGTGAGGCACAGTTAGAGTCAATCCACCGGAGTCCTGCAAACAGCATAGGCTATGCCTAGATAGGGTAAGAGGTGATCTAACTTTTTTTTTTAAGCTCTCCTTATTGAATAATACATTTGTCCATCTGGCAACATGCTCTATTAGAAATGTTTCCAAAAGCTTTTAAACCAAGAAATAAACAATATGTTAAAAATACATATTCTTGCAATTTTGACAAAAAAAGCTTAGCACACTGAGCAAAAGATGTAGCTTTGTTTTCTTGGCAAAGCAAAGTTACTTTAACAAAATATCTTCTGTATTTTAAGTAACATTATAATACTATAAAGTATAATTAAGTTTACAAAAGACTTAAATTGATTTAAACTCATATACTATACTCCAGAGGTGTTTTTTACTTATATGTCTCTGCCTGCACGTATGTGGCTAAAATTTAGGTAAGCACATAAATAAATAAGATAAAGGTTTGATAATCTCATAAAGTAATAATGGAGTTTAAAATTACTTTAAGGAACTGTGTCTGAGTTTCAATAAGTCTTAAAAATTAATTAAATTTTATATATAACCATTATATGATACATAGTGAGTACTGTTATAATTCATTAAAATGCATATTAAAGAATTAAATAATTCATTTAAAGAGTTACAGTGTATTTTCTGATTGGAGATCATTAATATGCATAAAAGAATTATTTACAATTAGTATCAATTATTAGCATCCTCTGATCTATATATATATAAACCCATTGTTTTAAAAAAAATTAACTACTTTAATGAATGTGAATATTTTATCTCTTATTAATCAAGATGTTTATTTTAAAATACTTTTAAATCAGCTCTGCTCTAAAATATAGCCATTATAATATAGGAACAATCATAATTTTTATTGAATAACATTATTTCACTAATTAGTGTTTTATCTATGTGACAAAATAATTTTAAAATAGTCTAAATAAGTGTTTATTCTCTAAAGGCTAAATATCAAATATAATTGAATTGAAATAAAATGACTATGGAAGAAAATCTAATATTTTCTACATGTGCCATACTCCACGCAACAAATACTTTCTTGAAAAGTTGTGTGTAAACTTAATTACATTTGAAAGGATGTTTAAGGAAAACCATCAAATGGTATCTCTGTAAAATGATCTTAAGTCTACAATGCCATAGTATATTGAAAAGTCTTAATTTCTTATTTTTAAATGTCTAAATTTTCCTAAACAAGACACAGGTAAAATAGTGTCCTCTCTAAATCATTGAGCACACAGACTGGTGCTGAATAAATCAAGTTCAAACAGAACAGAAAATGGATTAAGCCTGCTGAGGAGATGGGGTTAGCATTTGTAAGTATAGGCACAAAAATGAGTAGCATACAATATTTTCAGATTCTAAAGAAAACTACCAATGTACCACATTCCTGAGTTTCTCAGGTCACTTGTTAGTTGTCCCTAATATGTGATAGCTTGGAAAACTATCCTTAGCATACAGATTTTCTATAAAAAATTGATTGTAAAGAGGAGGCATAAGATGCCAGGTACTACCCATATAATTTTTACTCTTAACTCTTCAGTAGAATATGTACTTATCCTCTTCTGACATAGAGATAACCTTAGGCACAATGGAAAAACATGAAAATTATTATGCTGTAGATTCCAAAATTTTTTCATTCAAGTTAATTAGTTTGGTGCAGCTAATTATAGATGTAAGTTTGTTTTGTTAAAACTATATTGCATGGAACCTTCTTAATATTTCTCACATTTAAACAAACTGCTGTTAGAAATTCTTAATTGTATTGAACAAATATGTTTGATATCTGTAAGATTTTAAAATAATAATATAAATTTTAATGGTTTCAATGTTTTAATTCACCATGTAAAATATATACATCATATGAAATATTTCACATTGTGAAACTATTAACAGTCTCTTACTTCACATAACCTATTACTACTGTGAGAATTTTTTTTTTTTTTTTTTTTTTTTTTTTTTGCGGTACTGGGGATTGAACTCAGGGGCATTCTACCTCCGAGCTACACCCCCAGCCCCATTTTTTATTCTTTATTTTGAAACAGAGTCTCACTAAGTTGCAGGGTGCCTCACTAGGTAGCTGAGGCTGGCCACGAACCTGGATCCTCCGGTCTCAGCCTCCCAAATGCTGGGATTACAAGCGTGCGCCACCATGCCCGGCTTACTGTGAGAATTTTTAAAATATGTTCTGAAATAAGGGACTTATGACATTGAAGTTACAAAGTATAGGATTAGATCAAGCTAAAGACATTACTTTAGGAACTTTAATATATTGTTACACAAGGAGAATCCCCCAAAGGGGTAAAGAATATTTCCAAACTTTATTTGCTAAGAATTTCTTTATTTTTCATTTGTGTTTTTGTTTTCATTTGTTTGTGATCCTGTGTTTCTCAGTACAAATTTGGGGGAGAGTACTTTGGCCTACAATGGCAACAACCTAGCCCAGGCTGGTCAGTAGAATCACACTGTAGCATCAGGAAGGACAGAAACAACAGGACTCCTGAGTAGCCCATTCCTGCCACTAGCCACATGTAGAATGTTTTCATGCAATGCCTGATTTTGAGGCAAAGACTACTTAACTATTCCTATAATTTGGAATTCTTAATTCTCTTTTACTATTGTTTTTTTCTTTACTTGTGTACCTTTGGATATTGTAGTGCCTGGTATGTGTTATGTCATATGTCGTAAAGAAATGCTTGCTTAATGAGTAACAAGAGAGTGTTTGGGTCTCAGTTAAACCAATTATTGCCTATGTGGTTTTAGACACTGTCTAATCTCTTTAAGCCTCAGATTATTCATGAATAAACTAAAAAGAATAATGGATCTGCTAGGTCAACTAGCAGCTGCCACAAAAACAAAAAACGAAACACAGATCTACTAGAGTTGACATAACAAAATACCACAGATTGGGCAGCGTAAAAAACAACAAAATATTTTCTCATAAATTTGAAAACTAGACGCTTAAGAACAAAGTGTCAGCAGATTGCTTTCGTGCTGAGGCCCCAGACCTTGGCTTGCAAGTAGCCACATTCTCCCTGTCTTCATATGGCCATCTGTCTGCCTATGCATTGTTGGTATCCTAATCTCTTTTTCTTAGGACACAGTGATATTAGGACACACTCATATGACTTCATTTTACCCTAATTACTTTTTTAGCATTCTAAAATATAGTCATGTTCTGAGGTACTAGGAATTAGAACTCCAATATATGATTGGTAGGTTACACACACTATTCAAGTCAAACTTTCCTAGTTATTTAAGCCACAAGTCCAGCCTCCTTCTACCTGAATGCCTGATGATTTTGATAATAATGTTTTGGGCTCTTATCCTAAAATATTTCCAAGCAGCAATTCCAGTCTTTTCCATTCTTTTCACTTTCCACAGCTATATAATCCCCCCAATTCAAGATAGCATAATCAAGTAATACCAGTGATGGGCTTGCTAAATGATTAACAACCAATTCATGGGGAGGGATCCTGATTTTCAGCATTGTCTATTTCTGCAGTAGAATTGACTGATTTCCAGCTACCAATATGATGTGACTGGCTCATGAAACTGCTGGAAACTGAACCGTTTCCTATCACCAGACATTGTGAGCTGGCTCTGCCATTCTACCAATGAAGGACAAAATTAGGCTTTTTCCCATTTCTCTAGCAGAAATGATTGAGGGCCTAAGGAATTCCAGAAACTTAGAATCGGATGGGCCTTTGAAGATCATTGCTTCACCTCTTTTACTTTACAGGTGAAGAAATTGCCAGAGAGGTTAATTGTTACTGTTTCTTACACTGCATGTATTTTTATGACTGCTGTCTTTATGCCAATGTGGTTTAGCAGACCAGGATGTGTTCAAAAGTTCTTTTTCATTGTATTGGATTAAGGATCAGCCTTTAATTTATAGCTACTGCCACTATTTGCTGAGCTCCTGCTGTTTGTCACTTAAAATAATAAAATTATGAAATCTCTATTTTTTCTGGGACTCCAGAAATAATATCTCACACAGTACAGTCCTTTCTGCACTTTTTCAGGTTTATGGTCATCTATCTCTTATTTAAATTATTGCACCTTCTTCATTACTGATGAGCACTAAGTGTGAAAACATCCTTTTGAAATAAAAGACAAGCAGTAATAACCCAATTTTACAAATGAGATAGCAGAGAAGAATACAATAAGCCTAGCCCGAAAGAAAGCCAGTAATATAAATGGAATTAGAGCCCTGAGTATAAATCTAAGCAGGTAATCTTTTTTTCTATACCATGCAATACCTCTCTTGTTACAGCCTTTGATTTAGAGAGGGCAAGGCAAGGATTGTGCTACATAGATTAATTCTATTCAATTGATAACTTTTTTAAAGTACAAGGAAGTACTTTATCCATACCTATTTATTTTTCTTTTTGGTTAACTATGATATACCAAAAACTTAACTAGGTGTCATATAGCTTGCAAGGAAAGATAAAAAAGGCTCTTCCTTTAAAAGTTCTGAATCCAGTTGGAGAAAATACAAATATCTATGTGTTATAGTTAGATATAAAATGTCCCCTAAAGATTTCGCTTATTTATGTTTAAAGCTGATATAATTGAGTCATGAGGGTTGTAATTCCCAGAGGTGGATAAATCCATTGTAATGAACTTACCTGGGTGGTACCCGGCATGCCAGTAGGTGTGGCTGGAGGAGATGGTCTCTGAGGGTGCAGCCTTGGAAACTATATATATTTCTCTTCCCCCAACTCACTCTCTCTTGCTTCGAGGCTCCATGATGTGAGGAGCACAGCCCATGTGCTCTCCCTCTCTCCACCTCCTGCTGCCATGCCTGAGATCCGTGGTCCCCAGCCTCACATGGACTGAACCCAAAACTCTAAGAAAATAAATCTACTTTTCTCTAAATTACATGGTCAAGTCTTTAGATTATGGATGTGAGAATGCTGACCAAACAATATGAAATGTTACTGATAGCAAAAGATCATAAATAATAAATTTCTATAAACAATATAGATACAAATTTACTAGAGGTCAAAGAAAAAAGATAGACCTCAACTTAGTAGATAACAAAAAGGCCAGAAGACTTGGAATCAGACCTTTATAACCCGACCTCAACCTAATTTGCCAGGATTATTGTATGTATGTATGTATGTATGTATGTATGTATTTACTTTCCTATACAAATAGCTCAAAGCAAACATATCAAAGTAAAGTTCCTGGCATTTTTTTTCTGGGTTTGTACTCGCTCTATTTCTAACTCCAGAAGTGTATCCCCTACTATTCTCCAATGTAGCTATCCAAGCAATTTTCAAAGCTTGCATTTAATTACATCTTCTTATATTTGCTGTCCTTATTTAGCCATATCAAGGGAAGTCACCTCCACATGTTTGAAATGCAATGGTACTTCTTCATAACCATTTTAGGATAATATTCTTTGAAGCAGAACATAATTTGCATATGCAAATGTGTGCTTTTCTTCAAAGTAAAACCTAGGGACTACCTACATAGTTGTTGTAATGTTACCATTGCTTAAAATTTTTTCTTTATTATTCTACTTTGTCTAATTTCATTATCAATTATCATTTGGTTGTTGGTTGTTTCTTAATAAGTCATTACCTATAGTCCTATCATTATTTTATGACTACAGTAGACTAATGTCTTCCTGAACCTAACTTTCTAATTTCAACTATTGCATGTAAATTTTTAGAGTAAAAAAAAAAAAAATGCTACTATGTATGATATAAGGCTGTTGTGTGAAAGCAAATCACTTAGCTAGTGAGTAAACTTACCTACCTGCCCAGCACACAGATCTCATTGTGTAGTTTTGCTTTGTTTTATCTGGGGTTTTCTTTTATTTATTTATCATGCTGTACACATAAACCCCTGTGATCTTTTTTTAATGATTCTGAAAATAAAGCCAATCATCTATACTAGTTTAATCAGAGTAGAAACCTTTTGAGTTCTACAAAATGAGATGATTAAATTGATGTGAATCAAATCAATGACATGAATGAGTATACAATATATTTTTGTATAAAAACAAAAAAGATTTCTGAAACTGCTAACGTGAATATTCCAGGCAAATCAATTAGCACGCAACGAACGATAGATAAAGGTTGAGAGAAAGTTGAAACTATGAACTATATCTTACTTTAACAGAGTATTACTTAACAAAAAAATTCTGATATTAGCTATTTATGTTAGTATTGATACATATTGGCATTTCATTGAGAATAAGAAGGAGTCATTTTTGTAGTCTATGAAAGAATGGACATACCCAGTTCAGAAGTTCTCAACACCTTTGAGGTAAAAAAAAAAAAAAATGCCTTGAAGAATTGATGAAAGAATACTCATATAAGAAAATGTATTTCTATGTATAAAAAATATTTTGCTCACAATTACAGAAATTCTATAGATCTATAAGGATCATTCATAAACTCTAAGATGAGAACACCAGTTGTCTCTAAATTTGGAGTATATATAGAATACAAAGATTATCTAATAAATATTAAAAGGCCTACTCAATGCTATCTTTCTGACCATGCTTAGCATATTGCTTTGTAGTAGTCTGTGTCCAGGAACACTAAAATTTATCAACTGATATATCATTTGTATCTAATCAACAAATATTCGGGCAATATTTTATAAATCTATTCTTTATACTTGGCTAATATACAAAATGTGATCCTGTTAAATTTGATTATTATTCACACAGCGATAAGTGTATAATCTATTATTTCCTTCTCTTTGAAAAGCTGAGAATATTCCATCTAAATGCATGACTGTAAGATTAAGTCAATCAGAGTTGTGCATGAGGGCACACACCTGTAATCCCAGTACTTGGGAGACTGGGACAGGAGTATTCAAAGCTGTTCAAGGACAGCCTCAGCAAGATAGCAAGACTCTCAGAAACCTAACAGGAACCTGTTTCTGAACAAAACATACAAAAGGACTGAGGGTGTATCTCAGAGTTAGAATGTCCCTGGGCTCATCTCAGTGACATCCTCACAAAATTAATTAACAGCCTAATGATGAGTGCTAGAGTGCACATTTGTAATCAGACAATGAAGAAAATTTAAGTGATGGGTGTGGAAAATACCTGAAACCTAAATTCACTACTGTAGCATTGATTCTATGAAGTATAACTAGCCCTAAGGTAATGTACAAATGGTATCACACATTTGAAAATAGAATATGCTGTAATATGGTAATACGACATGTAAAACAAGGGATTCTTGCCATTGCTTTCTCACCAAATTGGGAGTTTGGACTAAATTATTAAGCAATAAAATGATTCAAAACTGCAAAATAAATTTATTTTAATATACTTTTATTGGTGCTTTATATTCTCACATCATAATGTAAATCATGTTGACACACATGCACACAGCACTCTCCCCAACCCCCGCTGCCTTCCCATCTCCACCCTTCCCCATATAGAATACTGAGATTGACATTGGTATTTTCACATATGTACACATAGCTGATGGTAGTAATCTCTTCAATGAACCTCATTCTTCCCCTTCCCTTTTCCTTAGACCACATCCCTGGCTCCACTGAGGTCTCTCCTCCATTATATGGAGTCCCTCTGATATCCTCATTACTCCCTGGCTTGTGCATATTAGGGTACACATATGACCCTTCACGTTCTGGCTAATCTCATTTAACATACTGTTCTCCAGGTCCTTCCATTTTCTTGCAAATGACATAAATTTGTTCTTCTTTATTGCTGAGTAGAATTCCATAATTCTGTAATCCATTCATCTGTTGATGTGCACCTGGGTTGGTTTCATAATTTGACTGTTGTGAATTGTGCTGCTGTGAACATGGGAATGCATATATTACTGTAGTTCTCTGGTTTCAACCTCTTTGGAAAGATACCCAGGAGTTGTATAGCTGGATCATATGGTAGATTCATTCCTATTTTTCTAAGGATTTTCCACACAGATCTGCATAGCAGCTGAACTACTTTGCAATCCCACCAACAGTGTAGAAGAGCTCCAATTTCCCCACATCCTTGCCAACATTTATTGAAAAAATGGAAAATAAGTGTATTAAGGCAGAAATATAACAGGTGCATTTAGGAGCCAACCTCAGCAACATCACTTTAGTATGCAAAAGGGAATATGGTCTGGTTACAATGTCCAATTACAAACAAGAGATCATATGTCCTAGACAGGAGACAAATTTCCCTGGTCTCGCTGTTATCAGAGAATAAGCAGTTAACACTTGCTCAACCAGTGTTTTTAGGAATGTCTTTCATAGCAGATTCATAGAAATTCTTCAGAGAGAAAAATCACTGTCTTAAAATTCATAGTAATTTATTTTAATTGAATGATCAAAGTGTTAGCAATTGTGTCCCTTATTCATCTGAAGTAGCTAAAGTTATAGCACCCCAGCACACCTGGGTCAAAATTCCTGATTTAGAATGGAAATAAACTGGTAGAAACCATTTTTGAAACATGGAGACCATGAAACAGATTTACATTTCTCTCAAAATAGTCTGGAAAGAATAATTGGAACACACTAGAAAATATTTATCACTAGAAAACTTGAAGTACAAATGTGTCTTTACACTGTAAATATTTCACCACCTTGGGAGTGGAGTAAGCTTCCTTTTGAAGAAAAGAAACACATACACACACCACACACACACACACACACACACACACACACACACACACACACACACTGAAGAAACAGCTTTCCTAAACTGCTGTTCTAAGTCTCACAATCAGTAATGAGATCCTGGAAACATTCCTTTGTAATTTTCAATCTACATAGGATACACATTTTAACTGGGGATTAGGGTGAATATGAATGAAAAAAAAAGAAATTAGAAGAGGTTAAAACTATATTTGTATTCTTATATAAGTGTACAATAAAAGACTTGTAACTAGATAAGCCTCTACCCTTTATTTTATTTGAAATAGGAAATCATTTGAGGTTTATCCCCATAGGTTTGAGGATAACTTTTACCTTGAAAAACTCATCTGAACTCACAGATCTTTTTGAAGACAGTTATTCAGTTACTGCCACTGATAGAATACAAAAGAAAAATAGAAACTTTGAGTTACAAGCATTTTGTGTAAAAATAAGAAATTATTCACCTCCAGAAATATTATAGACATATTATTGATTAAAATTCTATGCTATTTTTATTTCAGCAATTGGAAGGAGATCAAGAGAAAGCAAATTTTTCAGTGTCATGAATAGCAGCACCCTCTGATAAACTCACAAATAAAAAAACAGCCACTTTGAGCAACTGAGGGTGTTTTCAGTTTCTCAACCTGAAGCAATGTCAGATTAAGGGCTAAAACAAACTCACAGTGTCCCTAAGCCTCTCACCTGAGTTCCAGTTGAGTAGCTTCAAGTGCCCATTGGATCTTCATCCCCTTGACTATCCCATTATCAACAACATGTTATCATTTCCAAAAGTAAACCCAACTACTCATCCACCCATCAACCCCTTCTCATTACCAATTCAGCTAGTTTATAATCAGCTCTTTCTTTCCAATATTTGTCTTAAAATTTTACTTTTATATTTCATATCCCTCCACTACTTGTCACTAACTAATCACAAAATTCTGTCAATTTGACTTTCTACATTGTTTATTATGATTATAGTCACTACTTCATGACAATCCTACCAACTGACTTGTCTCATTGACTATGGTCTCTTCCTTCTGAAAGACAACAAATAAAATGATTTCATCTGTCTTATTCAACGAATTCAGTTACAGTCCACTTAATCACTCTCTCTACTTCACAAATCATGAGTTCAGTTGCATCTTAAAGAACTCTTTTTTCCCCAACCACATACTTAGGAGGCAGTAAATATAAGTGGGGATGTTCTACCCTTTCAGAACTTTATAACCCATGTTACAAACCAAGGGGTACTCCTAAACTCTTCCCTTTGCCTCTTCTCCCATTTAGCCAAACCCAAACCCTCTCCTTAAAAGTCTCTCAAATTAAACTAATCTTTCTAAACCCTCTCAATTACTCTATATCAAACTTTTCTTCTTTCTTAACAATTGCTACAGATTTCAGTCTTCTCTCCCAATGTTTGTCTCACCTCTAGTTTCTTCCAATGCATCTCTCATTTTGCTATTAAAGTTAATTTTTCTAAAATGTAAATTTGATTATGCCATTCTCCCATATACAACTGCTTAATAGTTCACTGTTGCCTATATCAGTTTCAGAAACCATGGCCAAAGACCACCTGCATCCAAAGAAGCTTGTCAGCAACATGGATTCCCAATTGCTTCAGACTACTAAGCCCAAATTTTAGATTAGACTCAGAAATAATAATTTTAACAAGAATCTCATTGGACTTAAGGTTTATTGTCTAATTACATGGTACATCATCTTGTTTCTATATACTTTCTAACTTTATATCCCCCTGCACCTTTAACCTATGCCTATAGTATATATCTGAAGGATTCTTGTGCCCCCATAAGACCTTGTGTGCTTTCATATGTCTAGATCTCCAAGTGTTATGTGTCTTCTATCTCTGTCACCCTTTACAACTGTGTCTGTATGATAAGTATATTGTTTTTCAAGATTCAGTGGCAGCAACATCCTACCCAGGAAGTTTTTACTGCTTTCAACTACCCAGTTTGATCTAACAGCTTACTTTTGGGGGGGAAAGGAATACTTGGGATTCAACCCAGGAGCATTCTATAAGTAAAACGTACTCCCAGCCCTTTTTTTTATTTTTTGTTTTGAAACAGGATCTCACTAGGTTGCTGAGAATCTCATGACTACTGAGGCTGTCCTGGAACTTGTGATCCTCCTGTCCCAGCTTCTCAAGTACTGGTAGTATAGACTTATGCCATCACTCCAATTTTGATACCTTATTACTTGTCCTATAGTCACTATACTATTTTTCCATTATTTGTTTACATACTTAATTCTTTTAGCTTCTTAAGGACCACTATTATATCTTCCTCAAGTTTATATATTAGTATGTATTTCAGTGCTCAAAATGCATTTGTTAAAGAAATGCGTTGAATAAATAAATGAGCGAGAGAGGTGGGGGAAATGAAAAAGAGAATAAGCAAATGAGCAACCTTCCAGTATTTGGAAGAGTGTCTTAACCAAAATATTCACTGCAGGTTTTATCTTATGGTATTTAAATTGAACAGTAAATATCCACTTTAATTCAGGACTATCAAACTCACAATTCTGTTTTGATTCTCTCCCCAGTTTCTTTTATTCCATCTGCCAGCATGGCATAATTACAATTCCTACCTCAGGGTGGTGAAAATTAATTGGCTTGTAAATAGTGATAAATTATTCAATGTTTATAAAGTGCTCTCAAGACAAAAAGCACTCTATCACCTCTAAGCATTTTTATTTATTAGAAAATAAATTGATGCATTATCAATATCTAGCACACCTGTGATTTATACCCTAAATACAATTAAGCTTTTTCTAGTTCTAAAATCCAGTTCCACCTTTCTTTCTGGTATATGAAGTGTTATGCTATTGCCACTGTGGTAAAGCAGATGATGATATTAGACATCATATATACAACCTAAAACAATGCTATGTATTTTTTAATTTAGAGCAGCCGGCATAGCTGAGCTGTCATTCTGACTGTCTGGTTTAAATTTTACCCTCAGCCTTGGAAGGCCTACAGCTGGTTGGGTTAAGGTAGGGTTTTTTTGAAGGACAGTTCAGGAAGTATGTTATCTCTAGCTCAAGATACCTCAGGAGATAGCCAAACCCTAGGGTCTTGGCAAAAGCAAAACATCACATCAAAAATCAAAAGTAGGACTTATAAAAAGCCCCCTACCTGAAAAGGAACAAAAGCATGTTTCAAAGAAGACCACATCAAGAGGTCTGTAAAAAATAAAAAGCAAGATACATAAACATGTGACAGAAAGAGTATTACACAAACTTTCCAATTTACTTTTGATAAGTATAGTCATATATTTTATGTGTTTACTAATAAGTATAATTTTTCATGAAATTGAAGGAACAATACACAATCTTACTTGGCAAAGTTTTGTTGCTGTCCAAATATTCTACCCAGCTAAATGTATCTATAAAATATGATGGGGAAATAAGTCTTCCACAACAAACAGAAACTGAAAGAATTTATGTCTTCAAA
Organism: Graphiurus murinus; assembly: GCA_004027655.1. Lineage (NCBI taxonomy): Eukaryota > Metazoa > Chordata > Mammalia > Rodentia > Gliridae > Graphiurus > Graphiurus murinus. The sequence continues at coordinate 74,496 of PVLC010002612.1, forward strand.
ACCAGCATAGAGAAAAAACTCAAAGAGGTTAATTACAAAGAAGAATTAATAAATGCCAGAACCAGAGAAACAATGATTTCCATCAAACAAACAACTAAGCAAGGAAGAACAAACATTACCTCAAACAGAAGTTAAAACTCAAAATGTTAAGAATCAAAAATCATCTCTCAATAATCACACTGAGGGGCCTCAGCTCCTCCTCAAAAAAGACATTAGGTGGAAAAATAGATTGAAAACCAGAATTAATCTATATTCTGCCTGCAAGAAACAGACCTTACAAGTAAAGATTCCAACAAACTAAAGGTGAAGGGCTAGAGCAAGAAAATCCATACCAACAAAACTCTTCAAACAGGAACAGCAACTATGAAATTAGAAAAACTAGACTTCAAGCCTGTGAAGAGACAAAGCAGGCAATTTTTTTTTTACTGGTAAAAGGAACAATTCAGCAAGAGAATATAACAATAGTCAACAATTGTGCCCCAAACATAGGTGCAGCCACTTTTATAAAAAACTCTTAATGACATTTAGTCACATATAGATCCCAATACAATAACATTGGGAAACTGCAACACTCCCCTCATACCACTAGACCAATTTTCTAGACAAAAGGTCAGTAAAGATGCCACAGACCTAAAGAACACCATAAACCAAATGGACCTACTAGACACATACAGAATATTCTGCTCAACTACAGGAGAACTCATATTTTTATCAGCTGTTCATGGAACCATATTCATATTATTATAATCATTTATTAAATCTAAATGTGTAGGAACTCACATAATTCTTCATTTAATATTCACAACTATTATTATATCTGTGTGTGTATGTTTGTGTGTGTGTGTGTGTGTGTGTGTGTGTGTGTGTGTCTCACTGAAGATTAAATCCAGGGGCATTCTACCTCTGAGCTATACCTACAGTCCTATTTTAATTTTTATTTTGAAACAGGATCTCCCTAAGTTCCTGAGGGCCTCATTAAGTTGCTGCGGCTGAACTTGACATTGTGGTGCTCCTGTTTGGGCTTCATAAGTCCTGGGATTGCAGGAATGTGCCACCATACCTGTATGAAAACACTGAAACTTTAAAATATATAAGTTTAAACACAGGCAGCTAGTCAGTAGTAGAGCTAGATATCAAAACCACAAATGGCTGAAATCAATCTTATTACTCATAATTAGCATGCTATGCTCCCTTTATGACAAAACAATAATAAAAAGGAGAAGATTTGGGAGACCAGGGGTTTTCAGTACAACAAAAAAATTCTTCAGTGTACAACTCTGGTTTTCTTGAACTCATTCTTGAGTTCTGGAGTAAGGAGACAGTAATAGAAGAGGTTGGAAATATGAACCTAGAGCAGTTCCTAGCATTAGTCAAGTAGCTTCCACAGCACTAGAGACAGCACTTTGCACACAGCCCCCTGGTACCTTGGCAGACCCCATACAGCCATTACAAGCATAGGCAATAAGGGAGTCATTTTGCATAAGCACCAGCAGAGGTAGCATTGTCTTTGGAAAGGAACACTGGTGGCAGCACAAGCATTGCTCCAAATCTGTCATTAGAGCCTCAAGATGAACTAAGACAGAGGGCAAAGCCAAGAGAACTTTTTGGAAAACATACATGAGCTATTCCTGGAGATACCCTAAAAATATTTTTAAAAATTTTCTTTGAGGGGAGATTGATGTTGTCATAAAAATGAATGATGTCTGAGCTAGAGAAAACATTATGATGATTCTATCATGACTGTATTTTACTAGAACGATTCTATCTGTCACTACTTCTAAGGTTCCTTCCAGATCTCACATGATATAATTTTTAGATGTAACATCTTAAATTATTAGTGCCTTCCACTCGAAATAATTACATTAAGTTAGAATCACCACCACGTCAAGAAAAACAGACATTGGAGCAGTGTTAGGGTGCAAAGGGCTTAAAGGATAAATGGACCACAACATTTGAATTTTCTTTAATTACTGATGGTAAACAATAAAATGAAAACACGAGTTACCAATAGGTTGTGTTTCATTATTTTTCTACTCTCAAACATTAGGAAACTTCAGAATAATCAGTTTATCCCTATGTGTGATACTATGCAATATGCTGTATAACTAGTCCCAGTTCTACAATCTTTCTACATCAAATCTGAGAAGATAAATTATTTGATGACCTAACTGGATCATGATGTTTTATCCTTTCCTCTCAAGAAGTGTAACATACGGATCAGTTTTTCTATAGCCTCTTAGGGCAAGCTGATTCCAGAAAAAAAAAAATATATATATATATATATATATTACTCAGACCAATCCCAGGACCTTCAAACCATCTCAGCTCACTGATTGGTAGCCAATAAAATTAATCATTTTCATGATTACTCCATATGTATAAAGCAGCTTTCTTATTCTTTCCATTTTTCCTTGATCCTAGTCTTTCATCCTCAGTCAAGTCCTCTATTGGCATTTTTGCAGATAAGGGTCCCAGGAGAAAGTCTGAGATTGATATCATGAAGGTGATTTATTAGAGGAAGCTCTTCAGAGTGATACTCTTAAAAGAGAAAGAGAAGCAGGACAGAGCAGAGAGAGAAGTTGAAGTACAGTGATGTTGGACAGATTCTCAGCAGATCTTACATGGATCTCTGGAAATGGAATGGCTCTTCAAAGTTGTCCTAGATCAAAGTAAAGGATCTAGGACCTTTTGCTTTGAGTTATCATTGGCTGCAGACCACCTAGTTGCAGGGAAGTGCCACCATGCTACGGCAGCATCCTCCAGAAAGGACCATTCCAAGAAAGATTTCACTGTGAGTAGTCAGCAGCCAGTATTCCTAGAAGCTGAGGAAATGAGCACCCTTATCCTGAAGGAAAGACTGGAGAGCCCACCACAGTGCCTGACACAAACATCTGGCTAGTGATCTTCTTGCCTTTGTGTTCATTGTTCTAATCTGCTCCTTCCCCTGGCTTCCTCGTTTTGACTTTACATACTCTTTCAGACACTGATTTGACTCATCCTCTGGTTCTGCTTATTGCTATTCTAAATTGAAAGATGCACAATGATCTGCAAAGGCCTAGGGTTAAGACACACAAAAAAACTTCAAGCAGACTTACCAATCCTACTGCAAAATAATTCTTCTGCATTTTACTTCAAGATGGATTATATGTAATTAAATTACATGAAAAGCATGTGACTCCTGTCTCTGTGTACCTGCCTTTCTACTTCCCTTCACTATCTCTCTGCAGCAACAAAACCAGCCTTTCCACTCAGGTTTTGGCTGAAGTTTTTGTTTTCATGATAATATTCTTATCCTATATGCATATCTAAGCCTAATTCCAAGATTGAATTTACTTCTGCTTTAAATTGTTCTTCAACTTATTTTCTTCCTTCAGTCTCTTTTAGCACGTATCTCCTCTGTCATTCACTGTGTATTTGATAATATACCTTTGACTTATCCTTTTTATTCTGTTGTTCATGTTGGCAGCCATGAATATCTTACACTTCTTTTTAATACTCAATACCTATACAGTATCTTGACTGTTGCAGGTTTAGTGGGGGTTGTTTTTCTCCCAGTTCATTTAGTTTACTTGACCTTTATTTCATATTTTTGCTCAAATATAATCTTTTATAAAGGCCACTTCCCTGACCACTCCACTAAAGTAGCTTCAAACACACCCAGCTGCCACAGCTCCTTAATAGCTGAATCTTGAGCAAGGCTTGGTCTGCTGGAGTCCTGCAAGGCAGACGATTCCAAAAGAAGGAATGCATGGCATATCCCACTTTGCATTATGTTATATTCTGGAAATTTGGGGTGCTTTGGGTTTTGCTTTCACATTAATTAGAAGCACAAGATGGCTGGATGGATTATGATACCTCAATATTAGCTGAAAAAAGCAATACCTCAAGACAATCTATAAGGTATTCATTAACGTTTTACAAACATCAGGAAATGGGCTTTGAAAGCTTAGTTACTAAACAGCCTTATGTTCCTTCTCAGCACAGGTATAGAAACAATATAAATAAGTCAAAGAGACTTAGGTCTACTATTTTATCTGTGAGTAAAGAAAGCTTTAAGGCAGATAGTGTGCCCCTCTCTAAAACGTCTCCCCCGTCTCCACTACATATTAACTAACTTTAGCTGCCTGAGAAAAAGATAAAATAAACACTGCTTACAGGAACTAAACAGATAGTGAATATTTAAACTAATGGATAGAAACTCTTCATTGTTAACCTTTAACACTGCTTTGTACTAAAATAATTTTTATATATGTATTGTATTTTGTAACCTTACTGTTTTCTTAATCCCATCAAATACCACGGGAAATGGCTTTTCTAGTTAAAGATGTACCCACTCAACTTTAAGAAAACAAATCTGTAAAAATTCCTGTTCTATATGCCTCATTATAAAAAGATAGTATAAAAAACAGCTACTACATGCAATAAATAAATGCGCTTCTTCACTGCATTGTGTGTGAGCATATTCTCACGACCTCGTCTCAATCCACACCCGAGGGACCCCCGACCCTGCTGCTTCAAGGGCTGGCTCCCGACACCCAGCTATTATACCATAGCTCTACATCCCCTTATGATGATGCATTTTTATTCATAGCCCCCCAGTCTACTATAGTATCTCCAATGTTAGGAAATATATATAACCTATAAAAACACAAACATTTTATAGGATAAATTAAATTATTCATTAACTGATATTTATTAACTACTCTGTGTTTGGTGCAGTATTATTTCCTGGGTTTATAGTGAGAAGTACAAGTCATACTTCCTACCCTCGTATAGTTTATAGTACAGTCATTGAAACATGCATTAATCAGATTGACACAAATGAACGCCCAAAGCCAGTATATTATTTCTGATGTTATAACTGACATGCAAATGATATCAAGACAACCCATTAGGCTCCTGACAACCCATTAGGCTCCAACTATGGACAGAAATCTCCGAAACTGCAAGCCAAAATAAACTTTTCCTCTGTTTAAGTTATTATATTAGGCATTTTGTTACAGTGGCAGAAAGCCAACTAATATAACTACCAGGAGCAGAAAACCATTGCTACTCTTAAGGGTAAAAGGTTAGGGAAAGGAAATAAACTTATTGGAAACCAGTGAAAACTAAATCCATGAAAAGCGGTCACAAAGCAAGTTCAATAATCTGGAAGAAATGGCAGCCACTTTAAGAAACAGAGCCTAAGGAGAGTTGGAGTGAGGATCCGTACATTTCTCATCATCTGACAGAGCATCCCACTCACCAATTCAACTGGAATCCAGATGCAAGAGAGTATGGGTTATTTCCTTAGTCTGTTTGAGTTGCTATAGCAAAATACTATAGACTGAGAAATTTATAAAAAACAGAAATTGTTGCATTGGAGATTCAATTTCAATACATGAATAGTGGGGGCACCAACATTCAGGCCATAGTAGTGATGCAGTCCCTGGGTGTCTTTCCCCTGGGACACAAAGCAGGGCGGATCAGGTGGAGACCAGATTTCAAGTGTGTGTGTTGAGAAGAAGTGTGACGTTACCTTAACCAGTTGGGGCTTGGAGCAAGGCTCAGCCTGCTAAATAAGAGATGTGTGACATTTCTCGCTTTACATTATTTTATTCTGGAAATTTGGGCTTTGCTTCCACATTAAAAAAGGTTTTTTAAGAGGCTCAGGATGCTGTCATCACAGGAGAACAAAGGCCTAGGCCTGGCTCAAGAGGTATCCATTAACTCTACAAATACCAGCAGCTGAGTCAAGAGCACTTAGGTTTCTTATCATAGACAGAAGGAAGCTTTTAGACAAGAAAGCTTGCTAAACTTTCTGCTTACCTAAAAACTTATTAACTCTTTTAGCTGCT